>JAAKFY010000060.1:152029-183860 GCA_011823955.1 Dissostichus mawsoni | reverse complement strand
CTGATCATTAATATCAACTACACCTGCTGCTCATTAATATCAGACTACACCTGCTGATCATTAATATCGACTACACCTGCAGATCATTAATATCAGACTACACCTGCTGATCATTAATATCAGACTACACCTGTGATCATTAATATCAGACTACACCTGCTGATCATTAATATCAGACTACACCTGCAGATCATTAATATCAGACTACACCTGCTGATCATTAATATCAAAACTACACCTGCTGCTCATTAATATCAAACACAATGCTGATCATTAATATCAGAACTACACCTGCTGATCATTAATATCAGACTACACCTGAATCATTAATATCAGACACACCTGCAGATCATTAATATCAGACTACACCTGCTGATCATTAATATCAGACTACACCTGCAGATCATTAATATCAAACTACACCTGCTGCTCATTAATATCAGACTACACCTGCAGATCATTATATCAGACTACACCTGCTGATCATTAATATCAGACTACACCTGCTGATCATTAATATCAGACTACACCTGCTGATCATTAATATCAGACTACACCTGCTGATCATTAATATCAGACTACACCTGCTGATCATTAATCAGACTACACCTCTGATCATTAATATCAGACTACACCTGCAGCTCATTAATATCAGACTACACCTGCTGATCATTAATATCAGACGACACCTGCAGATCATTAATATCAGACTACACCTGCTGCTCATTAATATCAGACTACACTGCAGATCATTAATATCAAACTACACCTGCAGATCATTAATATCAGAACACTGCAGATCATTAATATCAACTACACCTGAAGATCATTAATATCAGACTACACCTGCTGATCATTAATATCAACTACACCTGCTGCCATTAATATCAACTACACCTGCAGATCATTAATATCAGATACACCTGCTGATCATTAATATCAGACTACACCTGCTGATCATTAATATCAGACTACACCTGCTGATCATTAATATCAGACTACACCTGCAGATCATTAATATCAGGACTACACCTGCAGCTCATTAATATCAGACTACACCTGCTGCTCATTAATATCAAAACTACACCTGCAGATCATTAATATAGACTACACCTGCTGATCATTAATATCAGACTACACCTGCTGATCATTAATATCAGACTACACCTGCAGATCATTAATATCAGACTACACCTGCTGCTCATTAATATCAGACTACACCTGCAGATCATTAATATCAGACTACACCTGCTGATCATTAATATCAGACTACACCTGCTGCTCATTATATCAGACTACACCTGCTGATCATTAATATCAGACTACACCTGCTGATCATTAATATCAGACTACACTGCTGATCATTAATATCAGACTACACCTGCTGATCATTAATATCAGACTACACCTGCAGATCATTAATATCAGACTACACCTGCTGATCATTAATATCAGACTACACCTGCTGATCATTAATATCAGACTACACCTGCTGATCATTAATATCAGACTACACCTGCAGATCATTAATATCAGACTACACCTGCAGATCATTAATATCAGACTACACCTGCTGATCATTAATATCAGACTACACCTGCTGATCATTAATATCAGACTACACCTGCAGATCATTAATATCAGACTACACCTGCTGCTCATTAATATCAGACTACACCTGCTGATCATTAATATCAGACTACACCTGCCAGCTCATTAATATCAGACTACACCTGCAGCTCATTAATATCAGACTACACCTGCAGCTCATTAATATCAGACTACACCTGCAGCTCATTAATATCAGACTACACCTGCTGATCATTAATAAGACTACACCTGCAGATCATTAATATCAGACTACACCTGCTGCTCATTAATATCAGACTACACCTGCTGATCATTAATATCAAACTACACCTGCTGCTCATTAATATCAACTACACCTGCAGATCATTAATATCAGATACACCTGCAGATCATTAATATCAAACTACACCTGCAGATCATTAATATCAGACTACACCTGCTGATCATTAATATCAACTACACCTGCTGTCATTAATATCAAACTACACCTGCAGATCATTATATCAGACTACACCTGCTGATCATTAATATCAGACTACACCGCTGATCATTAATATCAGACTACACCTGCTGATCATTAATATCAGACTACACCTGCAGATCATTAATATCAGACTACACCTGCAGCTCATTAATATCAGACTACACCTGCTGCTCATTAATATAAACTACACCTGCAGATCATTAATATCAGACTACACCTGCTGCTCATTAATATCAGACTACACCTGCAGATCATTAATATCAGACTACACCTGCTGCTCATTAAATCAGACTACACCTGCAGATCATTAATATCAGACTACACCTGCTGCTCATTAATATCAGACTACACCTGCTGATCATTAATATCAAACTACACCTGCTGCTCATTAATATCAGACTACACCTGCTGATCATTAATATCAGACTACACCTGCAGATCATTAATATCAGACTACACCTGCTGATCATTAATATCAGACTACACCTGCTGCTCATTAATATCAAACTACACCTGCTGATCATTAATATCAGACTACACCTGCAGATCATTAATATCAAACTACACCTGCAGATCATTAATATCAGACTACACCTGCAGATCATTAATATCAGACTACACCTGCTGATCATTAATATCAACTACACCTGCTGATCATTAATATCAGACTACACCTGCAGATCATTAATATCAGACTACACCTGCTGATCATTAATATCAGACTACACCTGCTGATCATTAATATCAGAACTACACCTGCAGCTCATTAATATCAGACTACACCTGCTGATCATTAATATCAGACTACACCTGCAGCTCATTAATATCAGACTACACCTGCTGATCATTAATATCAGACTACACCTGCAGATCATTAATATCAGACTACACCTGCTGCTCATTATATCAGACTACACCTGCTGATCATTAATATCAAACTACACCTGCTGCTCATTAATATCAGACTACACCTGCTGATCATTAATATCAGACTACACCTGCTGATCATTAATATCAGACTACACTGCAGATCATTAATATCAGACTACACCTGCTGATCATTAATATCAGACTACACCTGCTGATCATTAATATCAGACTACACCTGCAGATCATTAATATCAGACTACACCTGCTGATCATTAATATCAGACTACACCTGCAGATCATTAATATCAGACTACACCTGCTGATCATTAATATCAGACTACACCTGCAGATCATTAATATCAGACTACACCTGCTGATCATTAATATCAGACTACACCTGCTGATCATTAATATCAGACTACACCTGCAGATCATTAATATCAGACTACACCTGCTGATCATTAATATCAGACTACACCTGCAGATCATTAATATCAGACTACACCTGCTGATCATTAATATCAGACTACACCTGCAGATCATTAATATCAGACTACACCTGCTGATCATTAATATCAACTACACCTGCTGCTCATTAATATCAGACTACACCTGCTGATCATTAATATCAGACTACACCTGCTGATCATTAATATCAGACTACACCTGCTGATCATTAATATCAGACTACACCTGCAGCTCATTAATATCAGACTACACCTGCTGATCATTAATATCAGACTACACCTGCTGATCATTAATATCAGACTACACCTGCAGATCATTAATAAACTACACCTGCAGATCATTATATTTATATTTCTAAGGGTATTTGAATGATAATAATGATATCTTTAAACTCCTCCACAGAGACGCTGTTCAGCAGACGCTAACCTCTCCACCCGAACGCCACTTTATTTTTTTATCAAAGCTTATATTTGAGGTGTTTCCAAACAGAGGAAACGTTATAATATATATACAGATAATGTAAAGTACATACACTTCATATCTGTGTGAAGTTGTATATATATATATATTCCATGCTTTATTTGGCATTGTTGTCTGAACTCTGTGATGCTGCAGTTTCGTGTTGATAAGAATTTTATATATAAACTACATGTCATCAGGATAAAGGTCACTTTATATTATGTATGGAATCAGCTTTGTGTCATAAAAGCTCAAGCAACACTTTCTCAGAATCAAGCAAAAATAAATGTAAAATCAAAAATAAAGCTAAAAGTTGCAAACAAATGATTTGTGTAATCATGTAAACTATTGGTCTTTATTCTGTTTTATAACACATATCTTTGTTGCTGTACAATCTGTGGTGTACTGGGCTGTCACTCAAACACTGAGTAGCCAATGGGACGCAGCCCTGAAAGGCCCTCCCACCCGAGAGTGGGCATGATGTATTTTAACATCCTGCGTATTAATGAAAAACCACAGAAGAAGAAAAAATGTTTTCATCACATATTTACCACATATCTGCTTACCGAATCCACGGGTACAAAATAACCTGAAGCTAACCGGGTCCTTAGAGGGTTAATACGATGTTAACAACACTGTCCTCATGTGACGGGAGCATATCCCAAAACATAGACGATGCTGGTCAAATATATGAAGAATCATTCATCCCAAAACAATTCATAATTATCTTTATATAGTAAAATATGTAAAAGGAAAATTGTGAATAATTTCTTCTGAAAATGATAAGTACAAAATCTTGAGCCATTTATATTAATTTGATCATTATATATATAACATTTATAAAATATATGTACTGTTATAGTATATATATACCATATCATCATATACCCTCCTGGAAACCGGGGGAAAGTGTCTTCCAATTTCCTTTCTTTTGTGACTTTCTACTAATTGAGAGTTCAAATGTAGACTTTTTTAAATGTAATTAAATGTTTAATGTTTATACAGTAAATAGAGGACCTGAAGACCCTCTCAGCTGACCACTTGCCGGCGCATGCGCAGCGGCTCTCCCACAGTCCGGCGCATGCGCAGCGCAGCGGCTCTCGCACAGTCCGGCGCATGCGCAGTGCGGCGTGTCTCTCGGAAGTTTACCCAGCAGTGATTTTCTCCCGACAGCAGAAACTCTTCTCTGTAAATTAAACTCGCTTTTCCCCGAGAGAAAGCGCGTCTGGACGGATCCTTTGCCCCGAAGTGCCCCTCGGAGACCTGCTGATGGATGTAACCCGACTCAGCCCGAGTTTAAGCCGAGTTTAGCCCGAGTTTAGCCCGAGTTCTGCCGTGTTCTGGATGGTAAACTGTCCGCAGAAGTTGTGTTGTTTTGGCGCTCGGGAGGAAGATGGAGGCTCTGTAGCATCAGGCTAACGGTTATAAATATATATACACATATATATACCCTCCACTCACTGACGGGGTGAGTACTGTGTTCAAGTTACACTTAGAGCAGTTCTGTGTGGAGTTAGCAGAGGAGCTAATTAGGTAGCCGAAATCTGTGTTTGCTTGTTGAGAGGTTAGCCTAGCATCCTGCTAACTAGCTGCTGCTGCTAACATTGATGCTGCTTAGCTTCCTGCTAACTAGCTGCCATCCAGAGGTGAAGGAAGTACTCATGTTGTACTTTAGTAGAAGTACAAGCACTCAGATCTGGTACTTCAGTACAAGCACTCAGATCTGGTACTTCAGTACAAGCACTCAGATCTGGTCATTTAGTACAAGTAATCAGACTGGATTAGTAAAAATGCTCAGATGTTGTACTTTATTAGAAGTAGAAGTACTCAGATCTTGTACTTTAGTAAAAGTAGAAGTACTCAGATCTTGTACTTGAGTAAAAGTAGAATTACTCAGATCTTGTACTTGAGTAAAAGTAGAAGTACTCAGATCTTGTACTTGAGTAAAAGTAGAAGTACTCAGATCTTGTACTTGAGTAAAAGTAGAAGTACTCAGATCTTGTACTTGAGTTAAAATAGAAGTACTCAGATCTTGTACTTGAGTAAAAGTAGAAGTCCCAGAGTGTAGGAATACTCTGTTACAGTAAAAGTAGTCATTGTGCAGATTGGTCCATTTCAGAATAATATAATGATATGTTTTATAATGATTGATCATTAAAGTGTTCTCAAAGCTGGTAAAGGTGCAGCTGGTTGTATTAAGTACAGTACTGTAGGAAATCTACTATTAGTTACTTTACACTACAATCACTGCCCGGATAATTATTTTCTTTTTTAGCCTTCCCTGGCATCAGAGAGAGCTTTAATACCCAACCAGCTTTTGTTATTTATGTTATGTATTACACGGCTTAGTTGAATACTCGATTCTGTTCAATTGGGACATTTCAGAGGTTGTTAATACCCGATTACACACCGCTGCTAAACACAATAATGACCTTGCTGCAGAGGATCAAGAGAGAGAAGGAAAAGAGGTTTAAAAACAGAGACGTCAGAGAAATACCCAGAAGGAGACAGACAGGAAGTAAACACTAAGAATAAAGCTGAGGTTTGGACTCAAAGTCACAGAGGTGTTTTGTTAAATGTGGGATTTAGTTGTTATGAATATTGATGAAAGATTTGTAATGTCTGCAGAGCTGCTGTTCATGTTCACTGATCGACTAAAGCATGAGAGTCCCTCAGCCTCTGAGGATGGGACCAGGGCTACCGGAGGCAGAATCTAGGTCAGTGTCCTTTATTATACTGCTGTTACTGCTGTTACTATCACTGCTGTTACTATCACTGGAGTTACTATCACTGCTGTTACTATCACTGCTGTTACTATCACTGCTGTTACTATCACTGGAGTTACTATCACTGCTGTTACTGCTGTTACTATCACTGCTGTTACTATCACTGCTGTTACTATCACTGCTGTTACTATCACTGCTGTTACTATCACTGCTGTTACTATCACTGCTGTTACTATCACTGGAGTTACTATCACTGCTGTTACTATCACTGCTGTTACTATCACTGGAGTTACTATCACTGCTGTTACTATCACTGGAGTTACTATCACTGCTGTTACTATCACTGTTGTTACTATCACTGGAGTTACTATCACTGCTGTTACTATCACTGGAGTTACTATCACTGCTGTTACTATCACTGCTGTTACTATCACTGCTGTTACTATCACTGCTGTTACTATCACTGGAGTTACTATCACTGCTATTACTATCACTGCTGTTACTATCACTGCTGTTACTATCACTGGAGTTACTATCACTGCTATTACTATCACTGGTGTTACTATCACTGTTGTTACTATCACTGTTGTTACTATCACTGTTGTTACTATCACTGTTGTTACTATCACTGTTGTTACTATCACTGGTGTTACTATCACTGTTGTTACTATCACTGTTGTTACTATCACTGGTGTTACTATCACTGTGTTACTATCACTGTTGTTACTATCACTGTTGTTAGTATCACTGTTGTTACTATCACTGGTGTTACTATCACTGTTGTTACTATCACTGGAGTTACTATCACTGTTGTTACTATCACTGTTGTTACTATCACTGCTGTTACTATCACTGCTGTTACTATCACTGGTGTTACTATCACTGTTGTTACTATCACTGTTGTTACTATCACTGTTGTTACTATCACTGCTGTTACTATCACTGTTGTTACTATCACTGGTGTTACTATCACTGTTGTTACTATCACTGTTGTTACTATCACTGTTGTTACTATCACTGCTGTTACTGCTGTTACTATCACTGCTGTTACTATCACTGGAGTTACTATCACTGCTGTTACTATCATGCTGTTACTGCTGTTACTATCACTGCTGTACTATCACTGCTGTTACTATCACTGCTGTTACTATCACTGGAGTTACTATCACTGCTGTTACTATCACTGGAGTTACTATCACTGGAGTTACTATCACTGGTGTTACTATCACTGCTGTTACTATCACTGGAGTTACTATCACTGCTGTTACTATCACTGCTGTTACTATCACTGCTGTTACTATCACTGCTGTTACTATCACTGCTGTTACTATCACTGCGTTACTATCACTGCTGTTACTATCACTGGAGTTACTATCACTGGTGTTACTATCACTGGAGTTACTATCACTGGAGTTACTATCACTGGAGTTACTATCACTGTTGTTACTATCACTGCTGTTACTATCACTGCTGTTACTATCACTGTTGTTACTATCACTGGAGTTACTATCACTGCTGTTACTATCACTGGTGTTACTATCACTGGAGTTACTATCACTGCTGTTACTATCACTGTTGTTACTATCACTGGAGTTACTATCACTGCTGTTACTATCACTGCTGTTACTATCACTGCTGTTACTATCACTGGAGTTACTATCACTGGTGTTACTATCACTGCTGTTACTATCACTGTTGTTACTATCACTGGAGTTACTATCACTGGTGTTAATATCACTGTTGTTACTATCACTGGAGTTACTATCACTGCTGTTACTATCACTGGTGTTACTATCACTGCTGTTACTATCACTGCTGTTACTATCACTGGAGTTACTATCACTGCTGTTACTATCACTGGAGTTACTATCACTGGAGTTACTATCACTGCTGTTACTATCACTGGAGTTACTATCACTGGAGTTACTATCACTGGAGTTACTATCACTGGTGTTACTATCACTGGAGTTACTATCACTGCTGTTACTATCACTGGAGTTACTATCACTGCTGTTACTATCACTGGAGTTACTATCACTGGAGTTACTATCACTGGAGTTACTATCACTGGTGTTACTATCACTGCTGTTACTATCACTGCTGTTACTATCACTGGAGTTACTATCACTGGAGTTACTATCACTGGTGTTACTATCACTGGAGTTACTATCGCTGCTGTTACTATCGCTGCTGTTACTATCACTGTTGTTACTATCGCTGCTGTTACTATCACTGGAGTTACTATCACTGCTGTTACTGCTGTTACTATCACTGTTGTTACTATCACTGTTGTTACTATCACTGCTGTTACTATCACTGCTGTTACTATCACTGCTGTTACTATCACTGCTGTTACTATCACTGTTGTTACTATCACTGGTGTTACGATCACTGCTGTTACTATCACTGGAGTTACTATCACTGCTGTTACTATCACTGCTGTTACTATCACTGGAGTTACTATCACTGGAGGTACTATCACTGGTGTTACTATCACTGCTGTTACTATCACTGGAGTTACTGTCACTGTTGTTACTATCACTGCTGTTACTATCACTGGTGTTACTATCACTGGTGTTACTATCGCTGCTGTTACTATCGCTGGAGTTACTATCGCCGCTGTTACTATCGCCGCTGTTACTATCGCCGGTGTTACTATCGCCGGTGTTACTATCGCCGGTGTTACTATCACCGCTGTTACTATCACCGCTGTTACTATCACTGGAGTTACTATCACTTGTGTTACTATCACTGCTGTTACTATCACTGGAGTTACTATCACTGCTGTTACTATCACTGGAGTTACTATCACTGTTGTTACTATCACTGGAGTTACTATCACCGGTGTTAATATCACTGCTGTTACTATCACTGGTGTTACTATCACTGTTGTTACTATCACTGCTGTTACTATCACTGGAGTTACTATCACTTGTGTTACTATCACTGTTGTTACTATCACTGCTGTTACAATCACTGCTGTTACTGCTGTTACTATCACTGTTGTTACTATCACTGCTGTTACTATCACTGGAGTTACTATCACTGCTGTTACTATCACTGCTGTTACTATCACTGGTGTTACTATCACTGCTGTTACTATCACTGCTGTTACTGCTGTTACTATCGCTGGTGTTACTATCGCTGCTGTTACTATCACTGGAGTTACTATCACTGCTGTTACTATCACTGTTGTTACTATCACTGGTGTTACTATCACTGGAGTTACTATCACTGGTGTTACTATCACTGGTGTTACTATCACTGCTGTTACTATCACTGTTGTTACTATCACTGGAGTTACTATCACTGTTGTTACTATCACTGGTGTTACTATCACTGCTGTTACTATCACTGGTGTTACTATCACTGCTGTTACTATCACTGCTGTTACTGCTGTTACTATCGCTGGTGTTACTATCACTGCTGTTACTATCACTGCTGTTACTATCACTGGAGTTACTATCACTGCTGTTACTATCACTGGAGTTACTATCACTGGTGTTACTATCACTGGTGTTACTATCACTGGTGTTACTATCACTGCTGTTACTATCACTGTTGTTACTATCACTGGTGTTACTATCACTGCTGTTACTATCACTGGAGTTACTATCACTGGTGTTACTATCACTGGTCTTACTATCACTGGTGTTACTATCACTGCTGTTACTATCACTTTTGTTACTATCACTGGAGTTACTATCACTGGTGTTACTATCACTGGTGTTACTATCACTTCTGTTACTATCACTGCTGTTACTATCACTGCTGTTACTGCTGTTACTATCGCTGCTGTTAATATCGCTGGTGTTACTATCACTGCTGTTACTATCACTGCTGTTACTATCACTGCTGTTACTGGAGTTACTATCACTGCTGTTACTATCGCTGCTGTTAATATCACTGCTGTTACTATCGCTGCTGTTACTATCGCTGCTGTTACTATCACTGCTGTTACTATCACTGCTGTTACTATCACTGCTGTTACTATCACTGGTGTTACTATCACTGCTGTTACTATCGCTGGTGTTACCATCACTGGTGTTACTATCACTGCTGTTACTATCGCTGCTGTTACTATCACTGGTGTTACTATCACTGGTGTTACTGGTGTTACTATCACTGCTGTTACTATCACTGGAGTTACTATCACTGCTGTTACTATCACTGCTGTTACTATCACTGTTTATACTATCACTGCTGTTACTATCACTGGAGTTACTATCACTGTTGTTACTATCACTGCTGTTACTATCACTGGAGTTACTATCACTGCTGTTACTATCACTGGAGTTACTATCACTGGTGTTACTATCACTGCTGTTACTATCACTGTTTATACTATCACTGCTGTTACTATCACTGCTGTTACTATCGCTGTGTTACTATCACTGCTGTTACTATCGCTGCTGTTACTATCGCTGCTGTTACTATCTGCTGTTACTATCACTGCTGTTACTATCACTGCTGTTACTGTTACTATCACTGGAGGTACTATCACTGCTGTTACTATCACTGTTTATACTATCACTGCTGTTACTATCACTGGAGTTACTATCACTGTTGTTACTATCACTGCTGTTACTATCACTGCTGTTACTATCACTGGAGTTACTATCACTGCTGTTACTATCACTGGAGTTACTATCACTGGTGTTACTATCACTGCTGTTACTATCACTGGAGTTACTATCACTGCTGTTACTATCACTGCTGTTACTATCACTGTTTATACTATCACTGCTGTTACTATCACTGGAGTTACTATCACTGTTGTTACTATCACTGCTGTTACTATCACTGGAGTTACTATCACTGCTGTTACTATCACTGGAGTTACTATCAGTGTTACTATCACTGCTGTTACTATCACTGCTGTTACTATCACTGCTGTTACTGTTACTATCACTGGAGGTACTATCACTGCTGTTACTATCACTGGTGTTACTGTTGTTACTATCACTGGTGTTAAGGCCCTGACACACCAAGCCGATTTTGGACGTCGATAGATGTCTGGCCGTCGATGAGCGTCCTGTCGCCCTACTCAGATTGGTGTGTCCCGCACCGTCGTGTCTTTTCAGCCGTGCCGACACCTTCCGCTCCCGGAGGCTGTCGGCAAAATAAATCACTCTGATTGGCTGTTCAGCTTAGCGAATCAGTGCATGAGAAGCAAAACGGAAGTGAGGTACGCAAACAAACGATTAGGAACACAGACGGCTATTCTTTTTCATTTTCATTTCACCTGGACGCAATCATTTATTTTACATCACGGCGATCTGGAAAGCCACAATGCTTGAACAGTTTCTTTCTGCTTCAGAGAGCTGAAGTGGAGGAGCTGATTTAAATTACATTATATACTGCTGGGTAGCTTGTGAAATTCACCATGGGATCAATAACCTTTTATCTTAACCTATAATAATACATGATAAACTATTTCTTGATTATATTCAGCGTAAGAAAAAGTTTTTAGAGAGTACTTGTCCAGAAAAATAGATCGGCATCGTATTTTACATTTTCCCACGGTTTTTATTGTAAGATTTTACTGCATCACACATAGGGTTGGGTATCGTTTGGATTTTAACGATTCCGGTTTTTTCGGTTCTCGATTCCGGTTCTTTGAGAGGGTAAGATAAGTCCCATGACAAACTGGGAGAAAAACATATTTATGAAAACATTAAGTCAAATCTGTATTCCTATTTACAAATCACTTCATACTGTTTAATTTAGTTACGGTTATTGAATACAATTATATAAAAATAATTGTTTAGTTAGTTCTAAGTGGTGCAGTTTGAGAATGTACAATTGGCCCAGTCTCCTCTGATGTTACACTGCAACCTGCCTGTGAGACAGAGTCCAACCATACAGTCTGTGCACATGTCCTGCAACACACATGCTGCAGCTGCCCAGCTGCTCACTGTTTGTAAAAGTAAATAAATAGTATTTTCATTTCAATAATGTACTTTCTAACCTGCTTCATAAACAATACTGACATCCCTGTGTCCTCCGAGTCTGGGGGTCCGGGGATGTGAGGACAGCGCGAGGACACAGACAGGGAGGCTGATTTAATTCATAAAGGAAATGGCGGTCAATATTAACAATATAGGAGCTAAAACGCTTAATAACCTTCATTACGTGTTACAGAAAGAACATAAGAAAGTTGAAAATAAAACGGGCAGCGAATCCGCTGTGTGTAGAAAGAGAGAGAGAGAGAGACGCTGAGCTGCGCCGTGCAGCGATCAGCTGATACAGCAACACGATACGGAGCATAGGGAGAGAGAGCTGCGGTCCGCGGCGCTCGGCCTCATGTCCTCACAACTCTTATTAATCCCGGTACCGGACAATTGTTATTTGTTCTTACTCGGAACCGAGTTTTGCTTCCCAAGCCTGCCACTGTGCTACACGTCCCGCCCCGTCCCGCCTAACAGTACAGAAAGCGGCGAGATGCATTTCCTTAGGAATCGACAAGCAAAACCACAACAATGGCGGACACGGACAATTTGCGAATTAGTTCTGCCTTTTGTAAACTGAATTTATCAATAATTTGTCAATAAATAGGGCGAAAAACGTCACTTGTCCGTCGGACAAGTCAATTGAAAGATCTACTTGTCCGATATTGTAAATAACACGTCCCGGACGGTGGGACGTGTGCTTTTTCGCATACTGATATTTTGTTGTACTCTGAATCTTCAAAGTTACTAAAGTTATCAAATAAATGTAGCGCAGTATAAAGTACACTATTGACCTGAATGGGAGTGGAGCAGTACAGTACTTAAGTAAATGTACTTTGTTACTGTCTACCACTGTTCATTGTTCAATATTGAAATGTACATTTGTAAGACGTTTCTGCCCCTCTTTTCACATGTAACCGTAACCTTTCATACGTGAGGTATGCTTCATTCTCCCATTATCCTCCACAATCTGCCTAGAAGTATTTTAATGTTGTAGCTGTTCAAGATGGTCATTTTAAAATATTTAAAAAATATACTGTTAGTAGTTAAACCAATAATAATGCTACGGCTGCAACTGACAGTTAAGTAGGCACATTTTAATTTTGTATTAACGCTGTGTCATTAAAAGAATAAACACAAATAGCAGGATAGGCACACATATTTGCTATATCTTGCCCCACTGAAAAGGCACTGTGCCAATACTGTTAAAATATTGGCATAGTTCATCCCTGTGCTGCTTGGCTCGAGCTGTAGCATTGGTGTGTGTGGCAGGGTGGCTATTTGCTATTTGTTGTTTATATATATCAAGCAGTCTGTCTTCCGGTTGCCTCTTTTGAATGACGAATACACACTACCGCCGCCTGCTGGTAAGGAGAGTTATTGCCACTCACGCATGCACAGTGCGTACGTGCTACTTGGCCGCCGGCTGAAGTCTTTGCGGTGTGTTCCAATGCGACTGTTTGGCCAAGACGCAGGAGACGCGACGCGACACAACAATCGTGTTCCGTCGGGACGTGTTCTTTGGTGTCAATTTGGTGTGTCAGGGCCTTTACTATCACTCATGTTACTATCACTGGTGTTACTATCACTGTTGTTACTATCACTGCTGTTACTATCACTCATGTTACTATCACTGCTGTTACTATCACTGCTGTTACTATCACTGGAGTTACTATCACTGCTGTTACTATGACTGTTGTTACTATCACTGGAGTTACTATCACTGCTGTTACTATCACTGGAGTTACTATCACTGCTGTTACTATCACTGCTGTTACTATCACTGTTGTTACTATCACTGGAGTTACTATCACTGCTGTTACTATCACTGCTGTTACTATCACTGCTGTTACTATCACTGTTGTTACTATCACTGGTGTTACTATCACTGCTGTTACTATCACTGGTGTTACTATCGCCGCTGTTACTATCACTGTTGTTACTATCACGCTGTTACTATCACTGTTGTTACTATCACTGGAGTTACTATCACTGCTGTTACTATCACTGGAGTTACTATCACTGCTGTTACTATCACTGGAGTTACTATCACTGGTGTTACCATCACTGGTGTTACTATCACTGTGTTACTATCACTGTTGTTACTATCACTGTGTTACTATCACTGGTGTTACTATCACTGGTGTTACTATCACTGGTGTTACTATCACTGGAGTTACTATCACTGGTGTTACCATCACTGCTGTTACTATCACTGTTGTTACTATCACTGTTGTTACTATCACTGCTGTTACTATCACTGCTGTTACTGGTGTTACCATCACTGGTGTTACTATCACTGTTGTTACCATCACTGGTGTTACCATCACTGGTGTTACTATCACTGTTGTTACCATCACTGGTGTTACCATCACTGGTGTTACTATCACTGTGTTACTATCACTGGTGTTACCATCACTGGTGTTACTATCACTTGTTACTATCACTGTTGTTACTATCACTGCTGTTACTATCACTGTTGTTACTGGTGTTACCATCACTGGTGTTACTATCACTGTTGTTACTATCACTGTTGTTACCATCACTGGTGTTACTATCACTGGTGTTACTATCACTGGTGTTACTATCACTGGTGTTACTATCACTGCTGTTACTATCACTGTTGTTACTATCACTGCTGTTACTATCACTGTTGTTACCATCACTGGTGTTACTATCACTGTTGTTACTATCACTGTTGTTACCATCACTGGTGTTACCATCACTGGTGTTACTATCACTGTTGTTACTATCACTGGTGTTACCATCACTGGTGTTACTATCACTGTTGTTACTATCACTGTTGTTACCATCACTGGTGTTACCATCACTGGTGTTACTATCACTGGTGTTACTATCACTGTTGTTACTATCACTGGAGTTACCATCACTGGTGTTACCATCACTGGTGTTACTATCACTGTTGTTCCTATCACTGTTGTTACTATCGCTGGTGTTACTATCACTGGTGTTACTATCACTGTTGTTACTATCACTGTTGTTACCATCACTGGTGTTACCATCACTGGTGTTACTATCACTGGAGTTATTACACGGTTATCACACGATTATCACAGTTATTACACGGTTATCACACGATTATCACAGTTATTACACGGTTACCACACTGTTATTATAGGGTTATTTTCACTATAATTACAATAGTATCTTGGGTCAGTTTGTAATTGGAGATTCTGATAGGAATCGGGCGTTGTTATTGGGTAAACATGTAATACATAACACCTCCCATCAGTAACTGACCATAGTTACTGACAAGCCATTGTTACTATGTGCATGTAAAGGTAGCCATTGTTGTAGTTTGTGTAACCTGTGTGTGTGTGTGTGTGTGTGTGTGTGTGTGTGTGTGTGTGTGTGTGTGTGTGTGTGTGTGTGTGTGTGTGTGTGTGTGTGTGTGGTGTTGTGTGTGTGTGTGTGTGTGTGTGTGTGTGTGTGTGGTGTGTGTGTGTGTGTGTGTGTGTGTCAGATGTCAGATGGTGCTCTGAAGAACCATGGGTAGCTGTTTAAGCTGTCCAGAGAAAGAATTGGTTCCAGATAATGATCAGAGTAAATTCAAGGTGAGTGTTTCCTGTTCCTCAGGTCAGACGGTAAATCAGTGAACGAGCCCTGTTGTTGTTGTTCACCTGCTGCTATTGTTAACCTGTTGTTGGTTACCTGTTTGTTCACCTGGTCAGGTGATAAACGTGGACGACGATGGGAACGAGTTGGGCTCAGGTGTGATGGAGCTGACGGACGCTGAGCTCGTCCTCCACACTCATCGCCGTGACGATGTCAGGTGGCCTTACCTGTGCTTACGTCGCTATGGTTACGACTCCAACCTGTTCTCATTTGAGAGCGGGCGGCGCTGCCAGACGGGCCAAGGTACGGGTCACATAATACAGGTCACATGATGCGGGTCCCTCCACTGAGGCAGGGACACTCTACTAGGGCAGGGACACTCTACTAGGGCAGGAACACTCCACCGGGGTAGAGACACTCCACTGAGGCATGGACACTCCACTGGGGCAGGGACACTCCACTAGGGCAGGGACACTCTACTAGGGCAGGGATACTCCACTAGGGCAGGGACACTCCACTAGGGCAGGGACACTCTACTAGGGCAGGAACACTCTACTAGGGCAGGAACACTCCACTGGGGTAGAGACACTCCACTGAGGCAGGGAAACTCCACTAGGGCAGGGACACTCTACTAGGGCAGGAACACTCTACTAGGGCAGGAACACTCCACTGAGGCAGGAACACTCCACTTGGGCAGGGACGCTCCACTGAGGCAGGGACCCTCCACTGAGGCAGGGACACTCCACTGAGGCAGGGACACTCCACTGGGGCAGGGACGCTCCACTGAGGCAGGGACCCTCCACTGAGGCAGGAACACTCCACTGAGGCAGGAACACTCCACTGGGGCAGGGACGCTCCACTGAGGCAGGGACCCTCCACTGAGGCAGGGACCCTCCACTGAGGCAGGGACCTCCACTGAGGCAGGACGCTCCACTGAGGCAGGGACCCTCCACTGAGGCAGGGACACTCCACTGAGGCAGGGACACTCCACTGAGGCAGGGACCCTCCACTGAGTCAGGGACACTCTACTAGGGCAGGGACACTCCGCTGAGGCAGTGACACTCCACTAAAGCAGGGACACTCTACTAGGGCAGGGACACTCCAGTGAGGCAGGGACACTCCACTGAGGAAGGGACACTCTACTAGGGCAGGGACACTCTACTAGGGCAGGGACACTCCACTGAGACAGGGACCCTCCACTGAGGCAGGGACCCTCTACTAGGGCAGGGACACTCCACTGAGGCAGGGACCCTCCACTGAGGCAGGGACCCTCTACTGGGCAGGGACCCTCTACTAGGGCAGGGACACTCCACTGAGGCAGGGACCCTCCACTGAGGCAGGGACACTCCACTGAGGCAGGGACCCTCCACTGAGGCAGGGACCCTCTACTAGGGCAGGGACCCTCCACTGAGGCAGGGACCCTCTACTAGGGCAGGGACCCTCCACTCAGACAGGGATACTCTACTAAGGCAGGGACCCTCCACTGAGGCAGGGACCCTCCACTGAGACAGGGACACTCTACTAAGGCAGGGACCCTCCACTAGGGCAGGGACCCTCCACTGAGACAGGGACACTCTACTAAGGCAGGGACCCTCCACTAGGGCAGGGACCCTCCACTGAGGCAGGGACACTCTACTAAGGCAGGGACCCTCCACTAGGGATGGGATCGATTAATCGAATATTCGAAATTATTCAGGTATTCGAATATGAGAATATGAGTTATGAATATATTTTTGTTGGGAGGGGTGCCTAAGTTGATTACATATTATCAAATGGAATAATTCAATGTATACGACAGTGCCATAGCTAAATGTGTTAGGCCTAAAGGTGTGTTTGCTCCGCTCACCGGTCCCTCACAGCGGGCAGAGCTGCAGCTGCTGATCTCTCTCTCTCGCGTCCGGTTATACTTCACTCGCGTTTATGTCCAGATCCATCAGATCTAGCTAGTTGTAGCTAATGATGTGGCTGCTGCCCTCCCTACACACAGGTCACGCAGACTCAAACCTCATCTTATGCCCAGATCCATCAGATCTAGCTAGTTGTAGCCAGGGCTCGAGCTTAAGGGCGTCCCGTCGTCCCGGGGCCGAAAAAAATAGGGTCGGGGAGGATAAAAAAAAATGTTGGGACGAATTTGGGACGAGAGTTAAAATAAAAATACCCTGCTAACTCTACTACGAACGGCGATGAAAATGAAACTGACTGCACGTTTTGTGTAGCACACAGTTATTAACCTCCTTGTCAACATAAACACACACGCACAAAACATTTAGCAACCTGCGAAATACACACACACACCAGAGTTCCCGTTAAAATATTTTTTCGCCGCTCAAAATGTCCGTTAAAGTTGAAATCTTCCGGACAAAATTAGAAAAGTGCCGGTCAAAGGTCTTCTTTGTTATTTATTGAGCTTTAAAACAAATTGATATGATTCGATATTAAACAAACTAATTATGGTAGATTAACTACATTATTCAAAAGTGTACAGTAATTTACAATAACACGGGAATAATAAACGGAGCGCTCTCTGACAGCCCGCCAGTATCATGCAGCTCGCGGATCCAGAGTGACCCGACAGTAAAACTAAACATATCTATAACTAGTTTAGGTAGTTTGAGAGGTCATTAAAATAGCTACGTGTGATATTCTAACCTGAAGTGTGTGTTGCTCCGCTCACCGCTGCAGGTGATCATGCAGAGCTGCGTGTCTACTCATCAGCAGCAGCTGATCTCTCTCTCCCGTCAGATTAGACTTCACTCGCGTTTATGTCCATATCGATCAGATCTAGCTAGTTCTAGCTAATGATATGACTACCTGCTTATCAAAAGACACCTAAACAATAAGCGTCGCTATGCAACCGGGCGAGGCCGCAAAGTATAGCGCAGCATTATGCATTTGTTTACATGCCCACCGGAACCCCGAGGCATTACCAACAGATCAACGCACAATCAACCCATACAGGACATCTCTTTCTCCACATTAAGTGTTAGACATTAGAATTGACTATTCCTGTCTGTCACATACTCTTCTTGTCTGTCACATACTATTCTTGTCTGTCACATAAGTGGCGCAACTGATGCGGTATTGCGCTAAAGGGAAATTATTTTGACCGGACATTTTGACCGGAGAGATTTAGATTTGCCGGTCTTCAGCGGGGGCGGGGCAGTTTGTAAAGGTCTCCTGACTGTGTTACAGACTGTCATCCTGGTTAGTGGTTACTCTGGGTTCTGTCTTCAGGGCAGTGTGTTGGATTTTTTTGTTAATTGGATGGGACTTGATTGGATTCAATATTAGAGTAACTTTCTCGTTTGTGTGTTTTAAAAAATATATATTTGGCCTTTGTTTCTGTGTTTGACTGATTTCCTCAAATAAAAAGGTTGATGAATTATCATCTAGATTTGTATGATGTTTTATTTATGTTAAAGGTCACTTTGAATGATTTTAACTAATGATAATGTAGAAAAACTAATATTTTAAATTCGGGACGGTCCACATTAATTTCGGGACGGCTTAGATTGTATTTCGGGACGGTTCCGGGAGGATGGTGAAAAAAGTTAGTCGAGAGCCCTGGCTGTAGCTAATGATGTGGCTGCTGCCCCTCCCTACACGCAGGTCACGCAGACTCAAACCTCATCTATGTCCAGATCCATCAGATCTAGCTAGTTCTAGCTAATGATGTGGCTGCTGCCCCTCCCTACACGCAGATCACGCAGACTCAAACCTCATCTTATGTCCAGATCCATCAGATCTAGCTAGTTGTAGCTAATGATGTGGCTGCTGCCCCTCCCTACACGCAGGTCACGCAGACTCAAACCTCATCTTATGCCAGATCCATCAGATCTAGCTAGTTGTAGCTAATGATATGGCTGCTGCCCCTCCCTACACGCAGATCACGCAGACTCAAACCTCATCTTATGTCCAGATCCATCAGATCTAGCTAGTTGTAGCTAATGATGTGGCTGCTGCCCCTCCCTACACGCAGGTCACGCAGACTCAAACCTCATCTTATGTCCAGATCCATCAGATCTAGCTAGTTGTAGCTAATGATGTGGCTGCTGCCCCTCCCTACACGCAGGTCACGCAGACTCAAACCTCATCTTATGTCCAGATCCATCAGATCTAGCTAGTTGTAGCTAATGATGTGGCTGCTGCCCCCCCTACACGCAGGTCACGCAGACTCAAACCTCATCTTATGTCCAGATCCATCAGATCTAGCTAGTTGTAGCTAATGATGTGGCTGCTGCCCCTCCCTACACAGCAGGTCACGCAGACTCAAACCTCATCTTATGTCCAGATCCATCAGATCTAGCTAGTTGTAGCTAATGATGTGGCTGCTGCCCCCCCTACACGCAGGTCACGCAGACTCAAACCTCATCTTATGTCCAGATCCATCAGATCTAGCTAGTTGTAGCTAATGATGTGGCTGCTGCCCCTCCCTACACGCAGGTCACGCAGACTCAAACCTCATCTTATGTCCAGATCCATCAGATCTAGCTAGTTGTAGCTAATGATGTGGCTGCTGCCCCTCCCTACACGCAGGTCACGCAGACTCAAACCTCATCTTATGTCCAGATCCATCAGATCTAGCTAGTTGTAGCTAATGATGTGGCTGCTGCCCCTCCCTACACGCAGGTCACGCAGACTCAAACCTCATCTTATGTCCAGATCCATCAGATCTAGCTAGTTGTAGCTAATGATGTGGCTGCTGCCCCTCCCTACACGCAGGTCACGCAGACTCAAACCTCATCTTATGTCCAGATCCATCAGATCTAGCTAGTTGTAGCTAATGATGTGGCTGCTGCCCCCCCTACACGCAGGTCACGCAGACTCAAACCTCATCTTATGCCAGATCCATCAGATCTAGCTAGTTGTAGCTAATGATGTGGCTGCTGCCCCTCCCTACACGCAGGTCACGCAGACTCAAACCTCATCTTATGCCCACATTCCAGCTGAGAGGGTCTTCTCTACAGCTGGCCTGATAGTGAATCGTCTCAGCACCCGCCTCTCCCCTGAGTAGACATGCTCATATCCTTAAAGAAGAATGAGTATTGAATAGCTGCATTCTGTGATAGGCCCTGTTAGAGGTTATTGATCTCTGTTGTGATAGGGTTACGTTACCCTAACCCGTTATGTTGTTCGTGTTGATCCCTCTTTCATTTAAAAACCAAGTTATGTTTTAAGCATGAAAGCTGTCACTGTTCAAACTGTGATCACCAGTTCAATACATTTGACAAATTCGACTTGGTTTCTACTTATTTCAACATGTATTTATTTATTTTCAAAAATAATTGTAAAGTTTTTTTTCCCACATTTTTTATTTTTTTATAGGATGTACATTTCGGTTAACCGTTTTTTGGGGGTCGAATATTCGAATATACATTTGCTTTCAAATTCCCATCCCTACCCTCCACTGGGGCAGGGACCCTCTACTAGGGCAGGGACCCTCCACTGAGGCAGGGACCCTCTACTAGGGCAGGGACACTCCACTGAGGCAGGGACCCTCCACTAGGGCAGGGACCCTCCACTGAGGCAGGGACACTCTACTAGGGCAGGGACTCCACTGAGGCAGGGACCCTCTACTAGGGCAGGGACACTCTACTAGGGCAGGGACCCTCCACTGAGGCAGGGACCCTCTACTAGGGCAGGGACACTCCACTGAGGCAGGGACCCTCCACTGAGGCAGGGACACTCTACTAGGGCAGGGACCCTCCACTGAGGCAGGGACCCTCTACTAGGGCAGGGACCCTCCACTGAGGCAGGGACCCTCCACTGGGGCAGGGACACTCTACTAGGGCAGGGACCCTCCACTGAGGCAGGGACCCTCTACTAGGGCAGGGACACTCCACTGAGGCAGGGACCCTCCACTGAGGCAGGGACACTCTACTAGGGCAGGGACCCTCCACTGAGGCAGGGACCCTCTACTAGGGCAGGGACCCTCCACTGAGACAGGGACCCTCCACTAGGGCAGGGACCCTCTACTAGGGCAGGGACCCTCCACTGAGGCAGGGACCCTCTACTAGGGCAGGGACCCTCTACTAGGGCAGGGACCTCCACTGAGGCAGGGACCCTCTACTAGGGCAGGGACACTCCACTGAGGCAGGGACCTCCACTAGGGCAGGGACCCTCCACTGAGGCAGGGACCCTCTACTAGGGCAGGGACACTCCACTGAGGCAGGGACCCTCTACTAGGGCAGGGACCCTCCACTGAGGCAGGGACCCTCCACTGAGGCAGGGACACTCTACTAGGGCAGGGACCCTCCACTGAGGCAGGGACCCTCCACTGAGGCAGGGACACTCTACTAGGGCAGGGACACTCCACTGAGGCAGGGACCCTCTACTAGGGCAGGGACACTCTACTAGGGCAGGGACCCTCCACTGAGGCAGGGACCCTCTACTAGGGCAGGGACCCTCCACTGAGACAGGGACCCTCCACTGGGGCAGGGACACTCTACTAGGGCAGGGACCCTCCACTGAGGCAGGGACCCTCTACCAGGGCAGGGACACTCCACTGAGGCAGGGACCCTCCACTGAGGCAGGGACACTCTACTAGGGCAGGGACCCTCCACTGAGGCAGGGACCCTCCACTGAGGCAGGGACCCTCTACTAGGGCAGGGACCCTCCACTGAGACAGGGACCCTCCAAGGGCAGGGACCCTGCACTGAGGCAGGGACCCTCCACTGAGGCAGGGACCCTCTACTAGGGCAGGGACCCTCCACTGAGACAGGGACCCTCCACTAGGGCAGGGACCCTCTACTAGGGCAGGGACCCTCCACTGAGGCAGGGACCTCTACTAGGGCAGGGACCCTCTACTAGGGCAGGGACACTCCACTGAGGCAGTGTGTCTGATGGTGTTTGACGTTGTTTGATGGTATCTGGTTGTGTTTGACGGTGTTTGATGGTATCTGGTTGTGTTTGACGGTGTTTGATGGTGTCTGGTTGGTGTTTGATGGTGTCTGGTTGTGTTTGACGTTGTTTGATGGTGTCTGGTTGGTGTTGATGGTGTCTGGTTGGTGTTTGATGGTGTCTGGTTGTGTCTGACGGTGTTTGTGTCTCTCAGGGATCTTTGCCTTCAAGTGTTCCCGTGCAGAGGAGATCTTCAAATGCTGCAGGAGGTGATGCACAGCCACAGCATCAGGGTGGTGGAGGAGGCAGTGCTGGAGCCTGCTACTGCTGCAGGTACACACACAGACACACACACACACACACACACACACACACACCACACCACGCACACACACATATATTATGGAAGCCTACTTCATCCTGGAATGAAACTAAAGTGTTTTGTGTGTTTTAGTTCTGGGTTACTCGGTGCCCACGGTTCCTAACGGAGTGACCAGGATCCCGTCTGTGGGTGAGGCCCCGTCTCACCCCTCCTCCCGTCACCCGTCTGTGGCGTCCACCCGCCTGCCCTCCGTGGGGAGGAGTCAACCCACCCCTGCTGGTGGCCGACGACGCGGTGAGACACTCTTCCTGTTAATCACTTCCTGTTCCTCACTATGATATCTTCCTGTTCCTGATCACTAACCTGACCCCCCTGTGTTCCTGCAGGTCCACACCTATGTAAACACCACGGGGCTCCTGGAGGATCAGCCCAGCCCCCTGACCGTCGCCTCCCCCCCCCTGGAAAGTCCCACCTCTGCCCCCCCGACCCCCCCGCCTCCCCCGAGGGCGCGCTGTGAGCCTCCCCCTCCCCCACGGAGCCGCAGGTGGTGCTGGAGCCTCAGGGCGTCCGCTTTGTGTTGGGACCCACCCCCGTCCAGAGGCAGCTGATGAAGCAGCAGGAGACCCAGGGGGAGGGGGAGGGGCCTACAGAGGGGGAAGAGCCTCTGGAGGGGGAGGGGCCTCAGCAGGAAGACGAGCTAGAGAGACTAATGGACATGCCTCCCTCCCCCCTTAATCTCCACGGCCCCCGCCGCCACCGCCCGCCGCCCCTCACCCCGACCTGCAGAACGTCAACAACTCTGCTCAGCGCCGCACGGCCCTCTTGGACTACGAGAACCTGCCGGCGCTGCCCCCCGTGTGGGAGGCGCGCAAGCTGAGCGGGGGGAGGAGGTGAGGACGCCGGCGCTGAACGGCTTCAACCACCCTCTGACTCACCCACTGTCACACCCTCTAATTCACCCTCTGTCTCACCCGCTGACTCACCCTCTGTCTCACCCGCTGACTCACCCTCTGTCTCACCCGCTGTCTCACCCTCTCTCCGCCGCCCTCGAGTGCTCGCACAACTACGTGAACACGGAGAACGTGACGGCGCCGCTCAGCGCCCGGCCGGACATGGCGCGCCGCCGCCCCCCCGAAGGTCCGTCCATCTTCAACTTCGACTTCCGCCGGCCGGAGCCCAAGACCCTGAACTACATCGAGGTGGACACGGACGGCGGGAACAAAGGCGCGTCGGACGGCAGCAACCCCCCCACGCCGCGCACCCCCACCTCCCCCCGCTGCCCCCCAACACCCCCACCCGCCGCACAGAGCTCTACGCCCTCATCGACATCGAGCGCACCGCCGCCATGTCCAACCTGCAGAGGGCCCGGCCGCGGGACGACGGCACCTCACGCAAAACACGACACAACAGCACCGAGCTGCCGACCAAGAGCACCGCGTGACCACTTCCTGTTGCTGACTTAGACACTTCCTGTTCACCACTTCCTCTTTCTGACAAAGGGGACGGGAGACTACCTGTTTACCACTTCCTGTTGACCACTTCCTATTTTTGACAGGGGGCAGGATACTTCCTGTTTCTGACAGGGACATGGTGACGGGACACTTCCTGTTTATACTCTGACGGAGACATGGTGACAGGCCAATTCCTGTTCATACTCTGTTGGGGGGCTCTGGACTCTGAGACGGACTTCCTGTGAGCGCCGCCCCCCGGTGGTACGGATCAGTATTACTGAACAAAGCATTCCATGTATCTTTTGTACGATGACGGGGCTGCTGTCACTCCGCAGGACCGTCCGTCGGTTCTGCACAATAAATGTCTGTTCTGTTTTTACCCTGCTGTCATCATTCCTTCAGTCCGAGTATTATTACAAACTGTTACTGAATACTGTTACGACAGCTGTTACCAACTGTTGTTACTACCTACTGTTACGGTCTACTTTTACTACCTACTGTTACTAAATCCTGTTACCGTCTACTGTTACTACCTACTGTTACCGTCTACTGTTACTACCTACTGTTACCGTCTACTCTTACTACCTACTGTTACTACCTACTGTTACCGTCTACTCTTACTACCTACTGTTACTACATCCTGTTACCGTCTACTGTTACTACCTACTGTTACCGTCTACTCTTACTACCTACTGTTACCGACTACTTTTACTACCTACTGTTACTACCTACTGTTACCGACTACTTTTACTACCTACTGTTACTACCTACTGTTACCGTCTACTGATACAACCTACTGTTACCGACTACTGTTACTACCTACTGTTACCGTCTACTGTTACTACCTACTGTTACCGACTACTGTTACCGTCTACTGTTACCGACTACTGATACTGCCTACTGTTACCGACTACTGATACTACCTACTGTTACCGTCTACTGATACTACCTACTGTTACCGACTACTGATACTACCTACTGTTACCGACTACTGTTACCGACTACTGATACTGCCTACTGTTACCGACTACTGATACTACCTACTGTTACCGTCTACTGATACTACCTACTGTTACCGACTACTGATACTACCTACTGTTACCGACTACTGATACTACCTACTGTTACCGTCTACTGTTACTACCTACTGTTACCGTCTACTGTTACTACCTACTGTTACCGACTACTGTTACTACCTACTGTTACCGACTACTGTTACAACCTACTGTTACCGACTACTGTTACTACCTACTGTTACCGACTACTTTTACTACCTACTGTTACCGTCTACTGTTACTACCTACAGTTACCAACTACTGTTACTACCTACTGTTACCGTCTACTGATACAACCTACTGTTACCGACTACTGTTACTACCTACTGTTACCGTCTACTGTTACTACCTACAGTTACCGACTACTGTTACCGTCTACTGATACAACCTACTGTTACCGACTACTGTTACCGTCTACTGATACAACCTACTGTTACCGACTACTGTTACTACCTACTGTTACCGTCTACTGATACAACATACTGTTACCGTCTACTGTTAGTACCTACTGTTACCGACTACTGTTACTACCTACTGTTACCGACTACTGATAATACCTACTGTTACCGACTACTGATACTACCTACTGTTACCGTCTACTGATACAACCTACTGTTACCGACTACTGTTACTACCTACTGTTACCGTCTACTGATACAACCTACTGTTACCGACTACTGTTAGTACCTACTGTTACCGTCTACTGTTACTACCTACTGTTACCGACTACTGATACCTACTGTTACCGACTACTGTTACCGTCTACTGTTACTACCTACTGTTACCGACTACTGTGACCGTCTACTGATACTACCTACTGTTACCGACTACAGTTACTACCTACTGTTACCGTCTACTGTTACTACCTACTCTTACCGTCTACTGTTACTACCTACTGTTACTACCTACTGTTACCGTCTACTGTTACTACCTACTGTTACCGACTACTGTGACCGTCTACTGATACTACCAACTGTTACCGACTACAGTTACTACCTACTGTTACCGTCTACTTACTACCTACTGTTACTACCTACTGTTACCGTCTACTGTTACTACCTACAGTTACTACCTACTGTTACCGTCTATGTTACTACCTACTGTTACTACCTACTGTTACCGTCTACTGTTACTACTACTGTTACTACCTACTGTTACCGTCTCTACTGTTACTACCTACAGTTACCGTCTGCTGTTACTCTACTGTTAGTCTACTGTTACTACCTACTGTTACGACTACTGTTACTACCTACAGTTACCGACTACTGTTACTACCTACAGTTACCGACTACTGTTACTACCTACTGTTACGACTACTGTTATACCTACTGTTACCGACTACTGTACTACCTACAGTTACCGACTACTGTTACTACCTACTGTTACCGACTACTGTTACTACTACAGTTACCGACTACTGTTACTACTACTGTTACCGACTACTGTTACTACTACTGTTACGTCTACTGTTACTACCTACTGTTACCGACTACTGTTACTACCTACAGTTACCGACTACTGTTACTACCTACAGTTACCGACTACTGTTACTACCTACTGTTACCGACTACTGTTACTACCTACAGTTACCGACTACTGTTACTACCTACAGTTACCGACTACTGTTACTACCTACTGTTACCGACTACTGTTACTACCTACAGTTACCGACTACTGTTACTACCTACTGTTACCGTCTACTGTTACTACTACAGTTACCGTCTGCTGTTACTACCTACTGTTACCGTCTACTGTTACTACCTACAGTTACCGACTACTGTTACTACCTACAGTTACCGACTACTGTACTACCTAGTGTTACCGACTACTGTTACTACCTACTGTTACCGACTACTGTTACTACCTACTGTTACGTCTACTGTTACTACTACAGTTACCAACTACTGTTACTACCTACAGTTACCGTCTACTGTTACTACCTAGTTACCGACTACTGTTACTACATACAGTTACCGTCTGCTGTTACTACCTACAGTTACCGACACTGTTACTACCTACTGTTACCGTCTACTGTTACAACCTACTGTTACCGACTACTGTTACCATCTACTGATACAACCTACTGTTACCGACTACTGTTACTACCTACTGTTACCGTCTACTGATACAACCTACTGTTACCGACTACTGTTACTACCTACTGTTACCGTCTACTGTTACTACCTACTGTTACCGACTACTGATAATACCTACTGTTACCGTCTACGTTACTACCTACTGTTACCGTCTACTGTTACTACCTACTGTTACCGACTACTGTTACTACCTACTGTTACCGACTACTGATAATACCTACTGTTACCGACTACTGTTACCGTCTACTGATACAACCTACTGTTACCGACTACTGTTACTACCTACTGTTACCGTCTACTGATACAACCTACTGTTACCGACTACTGTTACTACTACTGTTACCGTCTACTGTTACTACCTACTGTTACCGACTACTGATAATACCTACTGTTACCGACTACTGTTACCATCTATGTTTCTACCTACTGTTACCGTCTACTGTTACTACTACTGTTACCGACAACTGTGACCGTCTACTGATACTACCTGCTGTTACCGTCTACTGATACTACCTAATGTTACCGACTACTGTTACTACCTACTGTTACGGTCTACTGTTACTACCTACTCTTACCGTCTACTGTTACTACCTACTCTTACCGTCTACTGTTACTACCTACTGTTACTACCTACTGTTACCGTCTACTGTTACTACCTACAGTTACCGTCTGCTGTTACTACCTACTGTTACCGTCTACTGTTACTACCTACTGTTACCGACTACTGTTACTACCTACAGTTACCGATACTTACTACCTACTGTTACCGACTACTGTTACTACCTACTGTTACCGACTACTGTTACTACCTACTGTTACGACTACTTTTACTACCTACTGTTACCGTCTACTGTTACTACCTACAGTTACCAACTACTGATACTACCTACTGTTACCGACTACTGTGACCGTCTACTGATACTACCTGCTGTTACCATCTACTGATACTACCTACTGTTACCGTCTACTGTTACTACTACTGTTACCGACTACTGTGACCAGTCTACTGATACTACTGCTGTTACCGTCTACTGATACTACCTACTGTTACCGTCTACTGTTACTACCTACTGTTACCGACTACTTTACTACCTACTGTTACCGTCTACTGTTACTACCTACAGTTACCAACTACTGTTACTACCTACTGTTACCGTCTACTGTTACTACCTAGTTACCGACTACTGTTACTACATACAGTTACCGACTGCTGTTACTACCTACAGTTACGACTACTGATATACTACTGTTACCGTCTACTGATACAACCTACTGTTACCGACTACTGTTACTACCTACTGTACGTCTACTGTTACTACCTACTGTTACCGACTACTGTTACCGTCTACTGTTACTACCTACTGTTACCGTCTACTGTTACTACCTACTGTTACCGTCTACTGATACAACCTACTGTTACCGTCTACTGTTACTACCTACAGTTACGACTACTGTTACCGTCTACTGATACAACCTACTGTTACCGACTACTGTTACCGTCTACTGATACAACCTACTGTTACCGACTACTGTTACTACCTACTGTTACCGTCTACTGTTACTACCTACTGTTACCGATACTGTTACTACCTACTGTTACCGACTACTGATACAACCTACTGTTACCGACTACTGTTACTACCTACTGTTACCGTCTACTGATACAACCTACTGTTACCGTCTACTGTTACTACCTACAGTTACGACTACTGTTACCGTCTACTGATAAACCTACTGTTACGACTACTGTTACCGTCTACTGATACAACCTACTGTTACCGACTACTGTTACTACCTACTGGTTACCGTCTACTGTTACTACCTACTGTTACCGACTACTGTTACTACCTACTGTTACCGTCTACTGTTACTACCTACTGTTACCGACTACTGTTACTACCTACAGTTACCAACTACTGTTACTACCTACTGTTACCGTCTACTGTTACTACCTAGTTACCGACTACTGTTACTACATACAGTTACCGACTGCTGTACTACCTACAGTTACGACTACTGATACTACCTACTGTTACCGGCTACTGATACAACCTACTGTTACCGACTACTGTTACTACTACTGTTACCGTCTACTGTACTACCTACAGTTACCGACTACTGTTACCGTCTACTGATACTACTACTGTTACCGACTACTGTTACTACCTACTGTTACCGTCTACTGATACAACCTACTGTTACCGTCTACTGTTACTACCTACAGTTACGACTACTGTTACGTCTACTGATACAACCTACTGTTACCGACTACTGTTACTACCTACTGTTACCGTCTACTGTACTACATACTGTTACCGACTACTGTTACTACTACTGTTACCGACTACTGTTACTACCTACTGTTACCGACTACTGATAGAACCTACTGTTACGACTACTGTTACTACCTACTGTTACCGTCTACGTTACTACCTACTGTTACCGATACTGTTACTGCCTACTGTTACCGTTCTACTGATACAACCTACTGTTACCGACTACTGTTAGTACCTACTGTTACCGTCTACTGTTACCGACTACTGATAATACCTACTGTTACCGAATACTGTTACCGTCTACTGATACTACCTACTGTTACCGACTACAGTTACTACCTACTGTTACGTCTACTGTTACTACCTACTCTTACGTCTACTGATACTACCTACTGTTACCGACTACTGTTAGTACCTACTGTTACCGTCTACTGTTACTACCTACTGTTACCGACTACTGTGACGTTACTGATACTACCTACTGTTACGACTACAGTTACTACCTACTGTTACCGTCTACTGTTAAACTACTCTTACCGTCTACTGTTAATACCTACTGTTACACCTACTGTTACCGTCTACTGTTACTACCTACTGTTACCGACTACTGTAACCGCCTACTGATACTACCTACTGTTACCGACTACAGTTACTACTACTTACCGTCTACTGTTACTACCTACTCTTACCGTCTACTGTTACTACCTACTGTTACCGTCTACTGTACTACCTACTGTTACGACTACTGTTACTACCTACAGTTACCGACTACTGTTACTACCTACAGTTACCGACTACTGTTACTACCTACTGTTACCGACTACTGTTACTACTACTGTTACCGTCTACTGTTACTACCTACAGTTACCGACTACTGTACTACCTACAGTTACCGACTACTGTTACTACCTACTGTTACCGACTACTGTTACTACCTACTGTTACCGTCTACTGTTACTACCTACAGTTACCGACTACTGTTACTACTACAGTTACCGACTACTGTTACTACCTACAGTTACCGACTACTGTTACTACTACTGTTACCGACTACTGTTATACCTACTGTTACCGACTATTGTTACTACCTACATTACCGTTCTGCTGTTACTACCTACTGTTACCGTCTACTGTTACTACCTACTGTTACGACTACTGTTACTACCTACAGTTACCGACTACTGTTACTACCTACTGTTACCACTACTGTTACTACCTACAGTTACCGTCTGCTGACTACCTACCTTTACCGACTACTGTTACTACCTACAGTTACCGACTACTGTTACTACCTACAGTTACCGACTACTGTTACTACCTACTGTTACCGTCTATGTTACTACCTACAGTTACTATGTACAGTACGTCTACTGTTACTACTAGTTACCGACTACTGTTACTACATACAGTACCGTCGCTGTACTACTACAGTTACCGACTAGTTACTACCTACTGTTACCGATACTGTTACAACCTACTGTTACCGACTACTGTTACCGTCTACTGATACAACTACTTACCGACTACTGTTACTACTACTGTTACGTATATGTTACACCTACTGTTACCGATACTGTTACAACCTACTGTTACGAACTGTTACTACCTACTGTTACCGTCTACTGTTACAACCTACTGTTACCGTCCTACTGTTACTACCTACTGTT
>JAAKFY010000060.1:115664-151029 GCA_011823955.1 Dissostichus mawsoni | reverse complement strand
TTACCGATACTGTTACTACCTACTGTTACCGAATACTGTTACTACCTACTGTTACCGACTACTGGTACTACCTACTGTTACCGACTACTGTTACCGTCTACTGTTACTACCTACTGTTACCGACTACTGTTACGTCTACTGTTACCGACTACTGTTACTACCTACTGTTACTACCTACTGTTACTACCTACTGTTACCGACTACTGTTACCGACTACTGTACTACCTACTGTTTCTACCTATTACTACCTACTGTTACTACCTACTATTACTACCTACTGTTACTACCTACTGTTACCGACTATTGTTACTACCTACTGTTACTACCTACTGTTACCGACTACTGTTACCGTCTACTGTTACCGACTACTGTTACTACCTACTGTTACCGACTACTGTTACTACCTACTGTTACCGACTATTGTTACTACCTACTGTTACAACCTACTGTTACCGACTACTGTTACTACCTACTGTTACCGACTATTGTTACTACCTACTGTTACTACCTACTGTTACCGACTACTGTTACCGTCTACTGTTACCGACTATTGTTACTACCTACTGTTACTACCTACTGTTACCGACTACTGTTACTACCTACTGTTACCGACTACTGTTACCGACTACTGTTACTACCTACTGTTTACCGACTACTGTTACTACCTACTGTGCTACCTACTGTTACTACCTACTGTTACCGACTACTGTTACTAGCTACTGTTACCGACTATTGTTACTACCTACTGACTACCTACTATTACTACCTACTATTACTACCTACTGTTACCGACTACTGTTACCGACTACTGTTACTACCTACTGTTACCGACTACTGTTACTACCTACTGTTACCGACTACTGTTACTACCTACTGTTACCTCCTACTGTTACTACCTACTGTTACCTCCTAATGTTACTACCTACTGTTACCGACTACTGTTACCGACTACTATTACTACCTACTGTTACCGACTACTGTTACTACCTACTGTTACCTCCTACTGTTACTACCTACTGTTACCGTCTACTGTTACTACCTACTGTTACCGTCTACTGTTACCGACTACTGTTACTACCTACTGTTACCGTCTACTGTTGCTACCTACTGTTACTACCTACTGTTACCGACTACTGTTACTAGCTACTGTTACCGACTATTGTTATACCTACTGTTACTACCTACTATTACTACCTACTATTACTACCTACTGTTACCGACTACTGTTACCGACTACTGTTACTACCTACTGTTACCGACTACTGTTACTACCTACTGTTACCGACTACTGTTACTACCTACTGTTACCTCCTACTGTTACTACCTACTGTTACTCCTACTGTTACTACCTACTGTTACCGACTACTGTTACCGACTAATTACTACCTACTGTTACCGACTACTGTTACTACCTACTGTTACCTCCTACTGTTACTACCTACTGTTACCGTCTACTGTTACTACCTACTGTTACCGTCTACTGTTACCGACTACTGTTACTACCTACTGTTACCGTCTACTGTTACCGTCTACTGTTACTACCTACTGTTACCGACCTACTGTTACTACCTACTGTTACCGACTACTGTTACTACTACTGTTACCGACTACTGATACTACCTACTGTTTACTACCTACTGTTACCGACTACTGTTACTACCTACTGTTACCGTCTACTGTTACTACCTACTGTTACCGACTACTGATACTAACTACTGTTACCGACTACTGATACTAACTACTGTTACCGACTACTGATACTAACTACTGTTACCGACTACTGTTACTACCTACTGTTACCATCTACTGTTACTACCTACTATTACTACCTACTGTTACGACTACTATTACTACCTACTGTTACCGTCTACTGTTACCGACTACTGTTACCGACTATTGTTACTACCTACTGTTACCGACTACTGTTACCAACTACTATTACTACCTACTGTTACTACCTACTGTTACGACTACTGTTACCGACTACTGTTACTACCTACTGTTACCGACTACTGTTACTACCTACTGTTACCGACTACTGTTACCGACTACTGTTACTACCTACTGTTACCGTCTACTGTTACTACCTACTGTTACCGACTACTGATACTAACTACTGTTACCGACTACTGTACTACCTACTGTTACCATCTACTGTTACTACCTACTATTACTACCTACTGTTACCGACTACTATTACTACCTACTGTTACTACCTACTGTTACCGACTACTGTTACCGACTACTGTTATTACCTACTGTTACCGACTACTGTTACTACCTACTGTTACCGACTACTGTTACCGACTACTGTTACCGACTACTGTTACTACCTACTGTTACCGACTACTGTTACTACCTACTGTTACCGACTACTGTTACCGTCTACTGTTACCGACTACTGTTACCGACTACTGTTACTACCTAGTATTACTACCTACTGTTACCGACTACTGTTACCACACTACTGTTACAACCTACTGTTACCGACTACTGTTACTACCTACTGTTACCGACTACTGTTACTACCTACTGTTACGACTACTGTTACCGACTACCGTTACTACCTACTGTTACCGACTACTGTTACCGACTACTGTTACTACCTACTGTTACTACCTACTGTTACTGACTACTGTTACTACCTACTGTTACCGACTACTGTTACTACCTACTGTTACCGACTACTGTTACTACCTAATGTTACTACTACTTTTACCGTCTACTGTTACCGACTACTGTTACTACCTACTGTTACTACCTACTGTTACCGACTACTGTTACCGTCTACTGTTACCGACTACTGTTATACCTACTGTTACCGACTACTGTTACTACCTACTGTTACTACCTACTATTACTACCTACTGTTACCGACTATTGTTACTACCTACTGTTACTACTACTGTTACCGACTACTGTTACGTCTACTGTTACCGACTACTGTTACTACCTACTGTTACCGACTACTGTTACTACCTACTGTTACTACCTACTGTTACCGACTACTGTTACTACCTACTGTTACCGACTACTGTTACCGTCTACTGTTACCGACTACTGTTACTACCTACTGTTACGACTACTGTTACTACCTACTGTTACTACCTACTGTTACCGACTACTGTTACCGTCTACTGTTACCGACTACTATTACTACCTACTGTTACCGACTACTGTTACTACTACTGTTACCGACTACTGTTACCGTCTACTGTTACCGACTACTGTTACTACCTACTGTTACCGACTACTGTTACCGTCTACTGTTACCGACTACTATTACTACCTACTGTTACTACCTACTGTTACCGACTACTGTTACTACCTACTGTTACCGACTACTGTTACTACCTACTGTTACCGACTACTGTTACTACCTACTGTTACCGACTACTGTTACCGTCTACTGTTACCGACTACTATTACTACTGTTACTACCTACTGTTACCGACTACTGTTACTACCTACTGTTACCGACTACTATTACTACCTACTGTTACTACCTACTGTTACCGACTACTATTACTACCTACTGTTACCGACTACTGTTACTACCTACTGTTACCGACTACTGTTACTACTACTGTTACCGACTACTGTTACCGTCTACTGTTACCGACTACTATTACTACCTACTGTTACTACCTACTGTTACCGACTACTGTTACTACCTACTGTTACCGACTACTGTTACCGTCTACTGTTACCGACTACTATTACTACCTACTGTTACCGACTACTGTTACTACCTACTGTTACTACCTACTGTCACCACCTACTGTTACTACCTACTGTTACCGACTACTGTTACTACCTACTGTTACTACCTACTGTTACTACCTACTGTTACCGACTACTGTTACTACCTACTGTTACCGTCTACTGTTACCGACTACTGTTACTGCCTACTGTTACTACCTACTGTTACTACCTACTGTTACTACCTACTGTTACCGACTACTGTTACTACCTACTGTTACCGACTACTGTTACGACTACTGTTACTACCTACTGTTACTACCTACTGTTACCGACTACTGTTACTACCTACTGTTACTACCTACTGTTACCGACTACTGTTACCGACTATTGTTACTACCTACTGTTACCGACTACTGTTACTACCTACTGTTACTACCTACTGTTACCGACTGCTGTTACTACCTACTGTTACTACCTACTGTTACCGACTACTGTTACTACTACTGTTACCGACTACTGTTACTACCTACTGTTACCGACTATTGTTACTACCTACTGTTACCGACTACAGTTACTACCTACTGTTACCGACTACTGTTACTACCTACTGTTACCGACTATTGTTACTACCTACTGTTACGACTACTGTTACTACCTACTGTTACCGACTACTGTTACTACCTACTGTTACCGACTACTGTTACTACCTACTGTTACCGACTACTGTTACTACCTACTGTTACCGACTACTGTTACTACCTACTGTTACCGACTATTGTTACTACCTACTGTTTACCTACTGTTACTACCTACTGTTACCGACTACTGTTACTACCTACTGTTACTACCTACTGTTACCGACTACTGTTACCGACTATTGTTACTACCTACTGTTACCGACTACTGTTACTACCTACTGTTACCGACTACTGTTACTACCTACTGTTACCGACTACTGTTACTACCTACTGTTACTACTACTGTTACTACCTACTGTTACGTCTACTGTTACCGACTACTGTTACTACCTACTGTTACTACCTACTGTTACCGACTACTGTTACTACCTACTGTTACCGACTACTGTTACCGACTACTGTTACTACCTACTGTTACTACCTACTGTTACCGACTACTGTTACTACCTACTGTACTACCTACTGTTACCGACTACTGTTACGACTATTGTTACTACCTACTGTTACCGACTACTGTTACTACCTACTGTTACGACTACTGTTACTACCTACTGTTACCGACTACTGTTACTACCTACTGTTACCGACTACAGTTACTACCTACTGTTACCGACTACTGTTACTACCTACTGTTACCGACTATTGTTACTACCTACTGTTACCGACTACTGTTACTACCTACTGTTACCGACTACTGTTACTACCTACTGTTACCCACTATTGTTACTACCTACTGTTACTACCTACTGTTACTACCTACTGTTACCGACTACTGTTACCGACTATTGTTACTACCTACTGTTACCGACTACTGTTACTACCTACTGTTACCGACTACTGTTACTACCTACTGTTACCGACTACTGTTACTACCTACTGTTACTACTACTGTTACGTCTACTGTTACCGACTACTGTTACTACCTACTGTTACTACCTACTGTTACTACCTACTGTTACCGACTACTGTTACTACCTACTGTTACTACCTACTGTTACCGTCTACTGTTACCGACTACTGTTACCGACTATTGTTACTACCTACTGTTACCGACTACTGTTACTACCTACTGTTACCGACTACTGTTACTACCTACTGTTACCGACTACTGTTACTACCTACTGTTACTACCTACTGTTACTACCTACTGTTACCGTCTACTGTTACCGACTACTGTTACTACCTACTGTTACTACCTACTGTTACCGACTACTGTTACTACCTACTGTTACCGACTACTGTTACCGACTACTGTTACTACCTACTGTTACTACCTACTGTTACCGACTACTGTTACTACCTACTGTTACTACCTACTGTTACCGACTACTGTTACCGACTATTGTTACTACCTACTGTTACCGACTACTGTTACTACCTACTGTTACCGACTACTGTTACTACCTACTGTTACCGACTACTGTTACTACCTACTGTTACCGACTACAGTTACTACCTACTGTTACCGACTACTGTTACTACCTACTGTTACCGACTATTGTTACTACCTACTGTTACCGACTACTGTTACTACCTACTGTTACCGACTACTGTTACTACCTACTGTTACCCACTATTGTTACTACCTACTGTTACTACCTACTGTTACTACCTACTGTTACCGACTACTGTTACCGACTATTGTTACTACCTACTGTTACCGACTACTGTTACTACCTACTGTTACCGACTACTGTTACTACCTACTGTTACTACCTACTGTTACCGTCTACTGTTACCGACTACTGTTACCGACTACTGTTACTACCTACTGTTACTACCTACTGTTACCGACTACTGTTACTACCTACTGTTACTACCTACTGTTACCGACTACTGTTACCGACTATTGTTACTACCTACTGTTACCGACTACTGTTACTACCTACTGTTACCGACTACTGTTACCGACTATTGTTACTACCTACTGTTACTACCTACTGTTACTACCTACTATTACTACCTACTGTTACTGTCTACTGTTTCTACCTACTGTTACTGCTGTCTGTTGGTTCCCACCAAACCAGTTCCAAGGCCAGTTTGGAGCTAGAGCCTGATTAAGCTCTGGTTCTTCCTGTTTCCACCGCAGCCGGCCCCGAAAAACGGTTCTTAGCTGGCCCCACTCGACTGCCCGCCAAGAACCAAGAACGTCAGGCTTACATCGGAGGCTGGGGCTGAGCAGAGTGACTAGAACCACACACTTGTAAAAAACACACTAATATAGGCAACACTAACCAGAGCAAGGGAATACTCTCGTTTCTGGACGAAATAACATGGGATCTCTCCGGCCATCAGACGTACTTCGTCTCACTGGAATATTAACGGTCAGATGGAATATAAAATCGACCCCATTTATCCGGCCAGTGACGGGAGAGTTTTGAAAGTGACAAAACACTGTTCCATACATTTAAAAACACTTAAACAATTCAAAAATGTTTCCCCAGGATTCAAGCACCTTCCCTGGCTTGTATAGGGCAGTGATACACCCTGGAGGTATCAGACTATTTCAACACTGTATATCCAGGTGTCTATTTCAAACAACTTTACCCCGCCTTTAGAACACTTATTCCTGGGTCTGGAAGGGAGTTTTAGCCTGTCATTTTGCAGTATATCATTTAACATGGAACCACTCCTGAAAATGCACATATTATGTGCATTTTCAGGAGTGGTTCCATGTGAAATGATATCCTGCAAAATGACAGGCTAAAACTCTCTTCCAGACGTTTAAAAACACTTAAACAATTCAAAAATGTTTCCCCAGGATTCAAGCACCTTCCCTGGCTTGTATAGGGCAGTGATACACCCTGGAGGTATCAGACTATTTCAACACTGTATACCCAGGTGTCTATTTCAACAACTTTACCCCGCCTTTAGAACACTTATTCCTGGGTTGAAAAGGCAGCTGCGCCGGCCTGCTCTCTGGGTTCACTCTGCCTATATTTTAACCAGGATCCAAGCTATTTTCCTGGCTTTTTAATAGCTGTCATGTGCCCTGGGAGTCCCATACCCTGTACACACTGTTTACCCAGGATCCAAGCTCTTCCCGCTTTTTAATAGCTGTCATGTGCCCTGGGAGTCCCATACCCTGTACACACATGTTTACCCAGGATCCAAGCTCTTCTCCCGCTTTTTAATAGCTGTCATGTGCCCTGGGAGTCCCATACCCATGTACATACATGTTTACCCAGGATCCAAGCTCTTCTCCCCGCTTTTTAATAGCTGTCATGTGACCTGTAATTCCCATACCCTGTACACACTGTTTAACCAGGATCCAAGCTATTTCCCTGGCTTTTTAATAGCTGTTATGTGCCCTGGGAGTCCCATACCCTGTACACACATGTTTACCCAGGATCCAAGCTCTCTTTTCCTGGGTTGAACAGGCAGCGGCTGCGTGGTCCTGCTCTCTGGCTGTGACCTCCAGCACGTCTCCCTAACGTGTGCACTTAGTTTATTTCACACCTCCAGGAGAGAGACCGGGAAAATCACCTCTCTTTGGCGGCTCACAGACCACCAAAGGACGGGCTAATGACCTCCAGCATGTGTCCCAATCATGTGTACTTCCATAACCTTGCCCACCGTGAGTGCCCGGGGACCCGCACTTAAGCACTCCCCCTCGGACTAAACCCAGACATTCACACCCTCCAGAACTTCGTGCCCCTGGTGACCCTAAAAGGGGGGTGGATTTTGTGGTGCTTTACTGTCCGCCCATCAGCATCCATATTCGACCTTCTTCACAGCACCACCACCCCCTCTGTGGAGGATTTTCACATGCCCCTGGTAACACTTAAAGGGGGTGGATTTTGTGGTGCTTTACTGTCCTCCCATCAGCATCCATATTCGACCTTCTTCACAGCACCACCACCCCTTCTGTGGAGGATTTTATCATGCCCCTGGTAACCTGCACTTTACAAGGCAGAAATAATATGTAAACGGTCGGGAAAAGTGTTTGTAAACGTCTGGAAGAGAGTTTTAGCCTGTCATTTTGCGCGATAATTTAACATGGAACCACTCCTGGGAATGCACATATTATGTACATTTTCAGGAGTGGTTCCATGCTGTGAGGATGTTTTGACCTTAATGATGCCCGCCCCATCAGCATCCATATTCGACCTTCTTCACAGCAACACCACCCCTTCTGTGGTGGATTTTCATGGCCCTGGTAACCCTAATGCAGCAGGCGCCTTTTATTTTTATTTTTAACAAAAACAGCTTACACAGTATGCATGACAAAAACAGTATACACGGTACAAATACTCCCAATGTTTAGCGGGGGTCCGGGGACCAATTCAGGGGTCTAATTCGTACGGTGCACAAGGGCAAACAGGTTGAGTCAACCGGTCCAATTCCAGACTTCATTGGCCTCTTTCCCTCCCGCTTCCGCATCCGCTGCTGCTCCCGCTCCAATGACCCTTCAGGTTGCTCATGCTCTGAAGAAGAGGTATGGTTGGGGTCTTGTATGCTGCTCTCAGCCCCGGAGCCCTCTTCGGAGGTATCCTCATCTGATGGCTGTAGACATCCTTCTGATCTGCTGCAGCTGCTGCAGCAACCGATGACGCCCTGAACATTGAGCGGATTTTCAATGCCTCCTTTATTCCAGGTGCATTCGCGTAGAACCGGTCAGCCGTGGTTATGTCGTGACACATAAACCTGGCGAGAATCGACCGGCTTGCTGGATCTTGGTGATGCTTGATATTGTCAGCCAGGGCAGTGCGCAGGATTGTGAAGGTGACGGCTGTTTCTAGCCCAGCATCAGCCCATGCACTCTTCAAGTGAGCATTCAGGTTCCTGGAGGCCAACTTCCCTGTTGTGGAAAGGAAGAATTCATTCTGAGGACCCAGCAATGCCTCTTTTATCCCCATCCACCGCATGACCCAGCTAAACTCATTTACTGTAAGCGCCAGCTGTGCTTCGCCAAATGTCTTGGCCGTCTTGTGGTCCTGCACATGGATGATGTAGCCATCAGCAGTTCCCCTTTTGTCCGCCTCTAATACCTCGATGTTGGTCATGTTTGCGTACACGCCCGGACGGTGGCCATAGAGGAGGCTCCAATGGAGGGTTAGATAGCCATATAGCAGGTATTGGGTGCTTGAGGTCGGCGTGCTGGTCATCAGGTCGAGGAGCTGGGGGATGCGCTTCTCTGCGGCCGCCATGGCGGCGAAAAGTTCAGCCTGGCTCGGCAGATGATCCAGTTTATTCCTTTTCACCTTAAACTGGTGCACAGTGACTGCCTTCTTCATGTTTTTCATGTTGGCTCTCAACTCTCTGATTATGTGGGAAATATCAGACATGGTGAGCCTGCACCCCCGGGGCTTTGAATCAGACATGTACCTCATGAAATGATTCACATTCTTCAGGAAGAACTCCGATGTGGTGACTGCCTGGCACCACTTCGAAATATACTTGATCCAGCCACGGATCTTATTTAAGTCTTTCAGGAACAGCCAGTCTGACAGCCGCTTCACACCATGGGACGAGAATGTGAGGAAGTGTTTTATCCGGCTGACCTTCGACAGAGCATTTTCTTTATGTTTTACTGTCGGAGCGACACCCTCACAATGCTCCCTGTATGTCTGAAGGTACGCCTCCATGCTTTTAGGCAACTTGATTTCACGCATGGTATTCCCCCGTCCCTTCCCAGTGGACCAGAGATTTGGGGGGGAGGGCGAGTTCTTAGACAGCTTAGCTTTCAGCTTATTGTAGACAGACGCACGGGTCTTCTGACATACAGGGGTCCTACTACCGGAGGCTGCTGGGGACTGCATCACAGGGTGGTCAGGGGTCTTCACACCGGGCTCTCCACCGGAGGCTGCTGGGGACTCCATCACAGGGTGGTCAGGGGTCTTCACACCGGGTCTCCACCGGAGGCTGCTGTGTTCGTGCCGGAGGTACTTGTGATTGGAAGGCCCTTAAATCGTATACATTCTTCCTCTTCCTCAAGCACAGCAGCAGTGGCCCTCTGCTTCCTGGGTTTTAGCTCCTTTTTCAGCCTGGAGCGCAGGGTCTTCACCTCATCATTGAGGGCATCCTTCTGAGCCCTCAATGCCACATTTTCCAGCACCACCTGCCTGCAGTCCTCGTTGTCACACTCAATATGTGGGGACAAGGGTGGAGGGTGCCCGGGGTATTCCTCCTCATTGTCTATATCCAATGATGTAGCCATTCCAATGATGGGGTTAGTCTCACGGAGGTCATGGAGCAACTGCAGGGCCACACTATGCTTCAGCCTTGCCATGACCTGATGTGCCTCACATCGGGATAACTCAGGGTGGTCATGAGTTACATGACGGTCCAGTCTCTTCCCAGCATACGAACACCCTGTGATGGGACAGGGTTTGGTGCGAACATTTATCCTGCCACTCGCCATTTTCAGAATGATGCCTCTCTCTTCCAAGTTACGCACTGCATGTTTGTGCTTAAGGTGCTTGTTCAACGCCAGATAGAGGAATCTGCACACCGGGCATTCGGACGACATCCTCACTAGAACAGACACAATGAATTTGATCAAAATGATGTTCTATTTATCTGTTTATATGCGTTAGTGTGACCGGTGATTGCGACACTGGGTCCGATGCTTCAATCCATGGTGCACGGACCAAGGGAGGTATTGGGTTACCACCGGGTTGGATGGTCCCACCTCCGCAGGGCTGGTGATGGCAACATTTGGTCTGATGCATCAATTCATGGTGCCCCAACCGTGGGAGGGTTTGGGGTGCCCCGGAAAAGCAAAGAAAGGGTCCGACAATAGACTCTTGTGAGGCGGCCAGAGAGTCTGTCATCTCTCGGTCCTATCCTCCAGGCAACACGGTGGCCAGAACCGGGTCAAACTGAGCAAAAAGTAACAAAATAAGTTCAAATTCATCCATCAAAAAAGGGGTGAAAATGTAAAAAAGTCCGAAAATAGTGCCTCATAACGCGGGTAGAGTCCCCTGTCAACTCCCCTCTCATTCCTCCAGAGTCACATTTGTCAAAACTTTTTTGAGAACCAGGCTCAAGGGGTGAAAATGTAAAAAAGTATCCGAAAATAGTGCCTCATGTGGCGGGTAGAGTCCCCTGTCAACTCCCCTGACATTCCTCCAGAGTCACATTTGTCAGAGATAACTTTTTTGAGAACCAGGCTCAAGGCGTGAAAATGTAAAAAAGTGTCCGAAAATAGTGCCTCATAACGCGGGTAGAGTCCCCTGTCAACTCCCCTCTCATTCCTCCAGAGTCACATTTGTCAAGAAAACTTTTTTGAGAACCAGGCTCAAGGGGTGAAAATGTAAAAAAGTGTCCGAAAATAGTGCCTCATGAGGCGGGTAGAGTCCCCTGTCAACTCCCCTCATTCCTCCAGAGTCACATTTGTCAAGAAACTTTTTTGAGAACCAGGCAAGGGGTGAAAATGTAAAAAAGTGTCCGAAAATAGTGCCTCATAAGGCGGGTAGAGTCCCCTGTCAACTCCCCTGACATTCCTCCAGAGTCACATTTGTCAGAGATAACTTTTTTGAGAACCCAAAGGGGTGAAAATGTAAAAAAGTGTCCGAAAATAGTGCCTCATAACGCGGGTAGAGTCCCCTGTCAACTCCCCTCTCATTCCTCCAGAGTCACATTTGTCAGAAAACTTTTTTGAGAACCAGGCAAGGGGTGAAAATGTAAAAAAGTGTCCGAAAATAGTGCCTCATGAGGCGGTAGAGTCCCCTGTCAACTCCCCTGACATTCCTCCAGAGTCACATTTGTCAGAGAAACTTTTTTGAGAACCAGGCAAAAGGGGTGAAATGTAAAAAAGTGTCCGAAAATAGTGCCTCATAACGCGGATAGAGTCCCCTGGCAACTCCCCTTACATTCCTCCAGAGGCACATTTGTCAGTCAACTTTTGTGAGAACCAGGCTGGGGGGTCTTGAGGCACAAAATAAGGCTGACCCATAGTGCATGGTGAGCGGACACTTCACCTCCGCGTTTGCAGACAGCCGTTTTTTTTCAGAGTATGACCAAAAACCGGGTTTCGATTTCGTGCGGAGGTAGTCTGAAATGTATGGATGAATTTTTTCGACGGAGAAGGGGAAATGAAGCCCCGGACCCTTTTCCGCTTCTCCGTTGCAACTTGCAACGGAGAAGGGGAAAAAACGGCCCGAAGCGCCGAAGGGTTGAGCTTTTAATTTCCCCTTCTCGTTGGCACTTAGTCGTTTTTTCAGACTTTTTCAAAACTTCATTTTTGATTATTTTAAGATATAATTAACCATTTTCTTCACTTTTTTCTTCTTTCCACGGGTGGGGGCCCATGGCAGGCAGCCTATGAACACCCAAATTCGGCCTGGAACCTCCAGGATGTGTGGGCTAAGCTCCATAAACTGACAGAATCACCCAGAAATGTCACTTTCCTACCCCAGAAATATATCATACAAATACATTTAATTAGTATGGGACTTCCAGGGAACATGACAGCTATTAAAAAGCCAGGAAAATAGCTTGGATCCTGGGTAAACAGTGTGTACAGGGTATGGGAATTACAGGGCACATGACAGCTATTAAAAAGCCGGGAGAAGAGCTTGGATCCTGGGTAAAGAGTGTGTACAGGGTATGGGACTCCCAGGGCACATGACAGCTATTAAAAAGCCAGGAAAATAGCTTGGATCCTGGTTAAACAGTGTGTACAGGGTATGGGAATTACAGGTCACATGACAGCTATTAAAAAGCCAGGAAAAACTTGGATCCTGGGTAAACAGTGTGTACAGGGTATGGGACTCCCAGGGCACATGACAGCTATTAAAAAGCCAGGAAAATGCTTGGATCCTGGGTAAACATGTGTGTACAGGGTATGGGACTCCCAGGGCACATAACAGCTATTAAAAAGCCGGGAAAGAGCTTGGATCCTGGGTAAAGAGTGTGTACATGGTATGGGACTCCCAGGGCACATGACAGCTATTAAAAAGCCGGGAAAAGAGCTTGGATCCTGGTTAAACAGTGTGTACAGGGTATGGGAATTACAGGTCACATGACAGCTATTAAAAAGCCAGGAAAAGAGCTTGGATCCTGGGTAAACAGTGTGTACAGGGTATGGGACTCCCAGGGCACATGACAGCTATTAAAAAGCGGGGAAAAGAGCTTGGATCCTGGTTAAACATGTGTGTACAGGGTATGGGACTCCCAGGGCACATGACAGCTATTAAAAAGCCGGGAAAGAGCTTGGATCCTGGGTAAACATGTGTGTACAGGGTATGGGATTACAGGTCACATGACAGCTATTAAAAAGCCGGGAAAAGAGCTTGGATCCTGGGTAAACATGTGTGTACAGGGTATGGGACTCCAGGGCACATAACAGCTATTAAAAAGCCGGGAAAAGAGCTTGGATCCTGGGTAAACAGTGTGTACAGGGTATGGGACTCCCAGGGCACATGACAGCTATTAAAAAGCGGGGAAAAGAGCTTGGATCCTGGGTAAACATGTGTGTACAGGGTATGGGACTCCCAGGGCACATGACAGCTTTTAAAAAGCGGGGAAAAGAGCTTGGATCCTGGGTAAACAGTGTGCACAGGGTATGGGACTTCCAGGTATTTACAAGACTTTTCCCCCGCCTTTCAAACACTTATGCCTGGGTTGTAATGTCAGCTGCTCCGTCCTGCTAAGGGCACACATTAGCGAGACATGCTGGAGAGCATTAGACCGTCCTTTGGGGGTCTGTGAGCGCACTCTGGGGCAGATATAAGTGTACGATTAGGTCTGTCACTTTGTGTAACCGCACAACTCCTTGACATCTCCCGAGAGAGGACGTCCATTATCGGTAAGGCGTCTAAGGCAGAGATAAGCGTACCATTAGGTCTGTCACTTCGGGTAACCGCACCACGCATTGACATCTCCCGAGAGCTGACATCCATTATCGGTAAGGCCTCTAATGCGAGGCCTGTACTACGAATCCAGTTCAACATACCCTGGATACGTTTGAGTTATCTGGCTTAAAGGGGACCTATCATGCAAAATGCACTTTGTGATGTCTTTTATACATACATATGTGTCCCCGGTGTTCCAGGGAACTCACAAAGTGTCAGAAAACACAACCCTCTCTCTTTTCCTCCATACCCAAATCTCTAAAAACGGGGCTGCAACGGATTTGATACGGGTGGATTTTTTATTTGCACCTTTTTGAAATAATGTAGGTGCACTCCGCCTGATTGGTCAACTCAGTAACTCAAGCCAGGGTTTCTTTGTCCGGCTGAGTGCACGTTCACATGAAAGGGGCGGGGCTAACAACATTTGACCAATCACAAACATGTAGAAGCGCACTGACAGTGCAGCGTCATACTTCCTGAATGAAAAGGGAACTATAATATTAGACAAATATGAAGTTAAACTTTTAACATCCATGACTTAAACCCTTTATCCAGGATAAAAGCCACACAGCTGCGCCTGCAAGGTGAATCAGAATACCTTTATTAGTCCCACGGAGGGGAAATTTGCGTAGTTAGAGCAGGAAAAAGAGCCACTGACAGCTTAATGTTACATATGTTATATGTGACATGCAGTTTTTGAATGCGTACATTAACAGGTTTACGATATCACTGCCCCGTCTAAGACACGATCTGACTTTAATTAAATTTGACTCGAGTGTTTCCTCAACTTAATGTGTTGCTTAAAATAATCCTTCTGCAGACAGTATGTGACACTGTGAGTGCTGCACGGCCAGATCCGGCTCAGCTGACTCAGATAAGGAGATATAGGATACATTATGATGTGATATGAATGATAATGGGACACATCCACGTCTGCACTCACAGTGGACTGTACGTGATGTTACTTTGATCCGGTTACTTGTGTTGTGGCAGATATTTCAGTAAGCTTTCTTAACGCTAATGTTATAATAGTCAGATTGCTCTGAAGATGGGAGGTGATATAATAACCTACTCAAGTCAAATCATCAAGAGAAATACGCCGGTAAAATGTTCCTGTAGAAAACGGCTAATGCCACAATATGACAACAGTTATGATAGTCAGACGTAGTATCCCATGGCTGTTGTTGTGAGCGGCATTGCTGAGAAAATCAGCGACGTAAACAGTGACGTCACGACGCAGCACCAGTGGGCTGAGTGGTGGAAACACAACTGGGGCTAAAAAGAAGAACCGGTTCGGAACCAGAAGAGCACGGAGCTGGAACTGGTTTGGTGGGAAAGGGGCAACGGAGGCTATCTATAGTTCCTGCTGCGCCTCTTGTGGCTGAGAGGAGAATTACAACAACCAAACGTCACCTGTTGTCGAGGGAAAACAGAAATAAATGAAGATATTGGCTGTATGATAATCATTAAACTCAATTGTCAGTTACTCTAACACTTAAATAATTAGAACAGTTATAAACCTAATAAAATAATGAAGCTGTTTGGGGCAGTGTGCAACAGGAAGTAACCCATGTACACGAGAGGATCTCCCATTGGTTTATTTCGCCTCCTCCCCCTCAGGTGTGAGTTGGGACGTCCTCCTTCACCTCAGTCTATCGCCTGTCCCTCCACATCCCTTCAAACCTGGGATTTAGTTTCACATGTTTATTGAGATGAATTCATTTTGTCCTGTATTTGTGATTCCAGGTATAACATTTAATTGCGGTTATAATAATTCCTCTCTACGGGACCAGCTCTTACTTTGAATCTCAATCTTTATTGATTTGAAGATCTCAGGTCCACTTGAACAGACGCTTGTTGAGAAGAAAGGAATGTCCAGATATGATTGAAAAATAAAAAACTATTTCCTACATAAACTGGTTCTTTAAATACTAAAAAGAAAAGTAAGGAACCAGCTGGTGTCACACGCTCTGAAGCCTGCACCGCTTCAATCGGCCACTAGGCGGCAGCAGAAACACAATCTGATTTTATTCATGAAAACGGATTCTACACTATTACATTTAATCCAGACAGAATATTTCAACCTTTCACACATTATTCTATGACTTTTAATAATAATCTTCTAACGTACGACTACCATTTTATATGTGTGTGTGTGTGCGTTGGAACTGGGCATTAACCACCACAGAAGAAGAAAGATGACTCGGTGAGCAAAGAAAACTTTATTGACTGACGAAGTACAAAAGAGGATTTTTATAAAAAACAAAACACTTGATGCCCGCCTCTGATTGGCCGGAGCGGTCAGGTCACCTCAGCGGGCGAGGAGTCGCCGTCTGGTCGTTTGTTCGACCTGCCGGTGGTAATCCTCCAATCTGTCCCGAACCTTGTCATACATCTGAGACAGGAAGTAAAGATCAGGACAGGAAGTAGTGAGGGAACAGGATAGTAGCGAGGGAACAGGAAGTACTCACGCTGCTGTTGGTCTGCGTCTCGTTGAGCGTCTGCAGCAGCTGATCGATGGAGGTGTAAGGCAGCCAGACAGAGGGGGAGGTAGCAGAGAGAGGACCCTACACACACAACACACACACACACAACACCACACACACACACACACACACACACACACACACACACACCCACCACACACAACACACACACACACACACACACCACACACACACACACACACACACACACACACACACTTCAGTAGAATACAGCATGTAGTAAATCATGACTCAGCGTTCCTCACCTCTAACCCGTAGTACTGGTTCCTCACCTCTAACCCGTAGTACTGGTTCCTCTAACCCGTAGTACTGGTTCCTCTAACCCGTAGTACTGGTTCCTCACCTCTAACCCGTAGTACTGGTTCCTCACCTCTAACCCGTAGTACTGGTTCCTCTAACCCGTAGTACTGGTTCCTCACCTCTAACCCGTAGTACTGGTTCCTCTAACCCGTAGTACTGGTTCCTCTAACCCGTAGTAGTGGTTCCTCTAACCCGTAGTAGTGGTTCCTCACCTCTAACCCGTAGTACTGGTTCCTCTAACCCGTAGTAGTGGTTCCTCACCTCTAACCCGTAGTACTGGTTCCTCTAACCCGTAGTACTGGTTCCTCTAACCCGTAGTAGTGGTTCCTCACCTCTAACCCGTAGTACTGGTTCCTCTAACCCGTAGTACTGGTTTCCTCTAACCCGTAGTACTGGTTCCTCACCTCTAACCCGTAGTACCGGTTCCTCTAACCCGTAGTACCGCTTCCTCACCTCTAACCCGTAATACCGGTTCCTCACCTCTAACCCGTAATACCGGTTCCTCTAACCCGTAATACTGGTTCCTCTAACCCGTAGTACTGGTTCCTCACCTCTAACCCGTAGTACCGGTTCCTCTAACCCGTATTACCGGTTCCTCACCTCTAACCCGTAATACTGGTTCCTCACCTCTAACCCGTAATACCGGTTCCTCTAACCCGTAGTACCGGTTCCTCCCCTCTAACCCGTAATACCGGTTCCTCTAACCCGTAGTACCGGTTCATCACCTCTAACCCGTAGTATTGGTTCCTCTAACCCGTAGTACTGGTTCCTCTAACCCGTAGTACTGGTTCCTCACCTCTAACCCGTAGTACTGGTTCCTCTAACCCGTAGTACCGGTTCCTCACCTCTAACCCGTAGTACTGGTTCCTCTAACCCGTAGTACCGGTTCCTCCCTCTAACCCGTAGTACCGGTTCCTCACCTCTAACCCAGGTTCCTCACCTCTAACCCGTAGTACCGGTTCCTCCCCTCTAACCCGTAGTACCGGTTCCTCACCTCTAACCCAGGTTCCTCACCTCTAACCCAGGTTCCTAACCTCTAACCCGTAGTACCGGTTCCTCCCCTCTAACCCGTAGTACCGGTTCCTCACCTCTAACCCAGGTTCCTCACCTCTAACCCGTAGTACCGGTTCCTCCCCAGCAGGGCGTCCACGTACTCCAGCACCAGATCCCCCGCCTCCTCCAGCAGGTCAAAGTTCAGGTAGAGCCGCAGCAGGGAGGCCGCGTCCACTTCCTGTAACACATCACAACATGATGTTCCTGTTGGTCCCTGAAGGCAGCATCTCCCTGCTCCAATGGGATCACTCCATGACATTTAGGATTATAACAGAAAATAATCTCTGTGTTTAGGACTCATAATGCTGACTCATGTCATGTCTGTGTTTAGGACTCATAATGCTGACTCATGTCATGTCTGGGTTTAGGACTCATAATGCTGACTCATGTCATGTCTGGGTTTAGGACTCATAATGCTGATCATGTCATGTCTGGGTTTAGGACTCATAATGCTGACTCATGTCAGGGTTTAGACTCATAATGCTGACTCATGTCAGGGTTCAGGACTCATAATGCTGACTCATGTCAGGGTTTAGGACTCATAATGCTGACTCATGTCATGTCAGGGTTTAGGACTCATAATGCTGACTCATGTCAGGGTTTAGGACTCATAATGCTGACTCATGTCATGTCAGGGTTTAGGACTCATAATGCTGACTCATGTCATGTCAGGGTTTAGGACTCATAATGCTGACTCATGTCAGGGTTTAGGACTCATAATGCTGACTCATGTCAGGGTTTAGGACTCATAATGCTGACTCATGTCATGTCAGGGTTTAGGACTCATAATGCTGACTCATGTCATGTCTGGGTTTAGGACTCATAATGCTGACTCATGTCAGGGTTCAGTACTCATAATGCTGACTCATGTCAGGGTTTAGGACTCATAATACTGACTCATGTCAGGGTTCAGGACTCATAATGCTGACTCATGTCAGGGTTTAATGCTGACTCATGTCAGGGTTTAGGACTCATAATGCTGACTTATGTCAGGGTTTAGGATTCATAATGCTGACTCATGTCAGGGTTTAGGACTCATAATGCTGACTCATGTCAGGGTTTAGGATTCATAATGCTGACTCATGTCAGGGTTTAATGCTGACTCATGTCAGGGTTTAGGACTCATAATGCTGACTTATGTCAGGGTTTAGGACTCATAATGCTGACTTATGTCAGGGTTCAGGACTCATAATGCTGACTCATGTCATGTCAGGGTTCAGGACTCATAATGCTGACTCATGTCTGTGTTTAGGACTCGTACTGCTGACTTATGTCAGGGTTCAGGACTCCCTGCGTCCTCCTGATTGGTTGAGCTCTCACCTTGTACGACTTGATGAGCCAATCAGGGAGCGGCACTCCGTGCGACAGCAGCTTGTTGATGACGCAGCGATGATGTCGTCCGTTAGAACACGGATACCTGAGCAGGTAAGAGGAGAGCAGCCGCCAGGCCTCGTCTGCAGCACTGAGACACACACACACTGTGATTAATAACACACACACTGATTAATAACACACACACACACACTGATTAATAACACACACACTGTGATTAATAACACACACACTGATTAATAACACACACACACACACACTGATTAATAACACACACACTGTGATTAATAACACACACACACTGTGATTAATAACTAACACACACACACTGATTAATAACACACACACACACACTGATTAATAACACACACACACACACTGATTAATAACACACACACTGTGATTAATAACACACACACACACACTGTGATTAATAACACACACACACACTGATTAATAACACACACACACTGATTAAAACACACACACACTGATTAATAACACACACACTGTGATTAATAACACACACACAGTGATTAATAACACACACACTGATTAATAACACACACACACTGATTAATAACACACACACTGATTAATTAATAACACACACACTGTGATTAATAACACACACACTGATTAATTAATAACACACACACTGTGATTAATAACACACTACACACTGATTAATTAATAACACACACACTGATTAATTAATAACACACACACTGTGATTAATAACACACACACTGTGATGAATAACACACACACACACACTGATTAATAACACACACACACTGATTAATAACACACACACACTGATTAATAACACACACACTGATTAATTAATAACACACACACTGTGATTAATAACACACACACACTGATTAATAACACACACACTGATTAATTAATAACACACACACTGTGATTAATAACACACACACACACTGATTAATAACACACACACACTGTGATTAATAACACACACACACACTGATTAATAACACACACACACACACTGATTAATAACACACACAACTGATTAATAACACACACACTGATTAATAACACACACACACACTGATTAATAACAAACACACACACACTGATTAATAACAAACACACACACACTGATTAATAACACACACACACTGATTAATAACAAACACACACACACTGATTAATAACACACACACTGTGATTAATAACACACACATGATTAATAACACACACTGATTAATAACACACACACACACACTGATTAATAACACACACACACACTGATTAATAACACACACACACACACTGATTAATAACAAACACACACACTGTGATTAATAACACACACTGATTAATAACACACACACTGTGATTAATAACACACACACACACTGATTAATAACACACACACTGATTAATAACACACGCACACACTGATTAATAACACACACACACACACTGTTAATAATAACACACACACTGATTAATAACACACGCACACACTGATTAATAACACGCACACACAGATTAATAACACACACACACACTGTGATTAATAACACACACACACACACAGATTAATAACACACACACACACTGTGATTAATAACACACACACTGATTAATAACACACACACACTGTGATTAATAACACACACACACACACACTGATTAATAACACACACACACACTGTGATTAATAACACACACACACACTGATTAATAACACACACACACACACACTGTGATTAATAACACACACACTGATTAATAACACACACACTGTGATTAATAACACACACACACTGTGATTAATAACACACACACACTGTGATTAATAACACACACACTGATTAATAACACACACACTGTGATTAATAACACACACACACACACACTGATTAATAACACACACACACACACACACTGTGATTAATAACACACACACACACACACACACACACACACACACACACAACACTGTGATTAGTGTAAAATAAGGTATTAATACTTGTATTTAAGGTATTAATACTTGTAATACTGCTGCTGACTAAGGTATTAATACTTGTAATACTGCTGCTGACTAAGGTATTAATACTTGTAGTACTGCTGCTGACTAAGGTATTAATACTTGTAGTACTGCTGCTGACTAAGGTATTAATACTTGTATTTAAGGTATTAATACTTGTAATACTGCTGCTGACTAAGGTATTAATACTTGTAATACTGCTGCTGACTAAGGTATTAATACTTGTAGTACTGCTGCTGACTAAGGTATTAATACTTGTAGTACTGCTGCTGACTAAGGTATTAATACTTGTAGTACTGCTGCTGACTAAGGTATTAATACTTGTAGTACTGCTGCTGACTAAGGTATTAATACTTGTAGTACTGCTGCTGACTAAGGTATTAATACTTGTATTTAAGGTATTAATACTTGTAATACTGCTGCTGACTAAGGTATTAATACTTGTAGTACTGCTGCTGACTAAGGTATTAATACTTGTAGTACTGCTGCTGACTAAGGTATTAATACTTGTAGTACTGCTGCTGACTAAGGTATTAATACTTGTATTTAAGGTATTAATACTTGTAATACTGCTGCTGACTAAGGTATTAATACTTGTAGTACTGCTGCTGACTAAGGTATTAATACTTGTAGTACTGCTGCTGACTAAGGTATTAATACTTGTAGTACTGCTGCTGACTAAGGTATTAATACTTGTATTTAAGGTATTAATACTTGTAATACTGCTGCTGACTAAGGTATTAATACTTGTAGTACTGCTGCTGACTAAGGTATTAATACTTGTAGTACTGCTGCTGACTAAGGTATTAATACTTGTAGTACTGCTGCTGACTAAGGTATTAATACTTGTATTTAAGGTATTAATACTTGTAGTACTGCTGCTGACTAAGGTATTAATACTTGTAATACTGCTGCTGACTAAGGTATTAATACTTGTAGTACTGCTGCTGACTAAGTTATTAATACTTGTATTTAAGGTATTAATACTTGTAATACTGCTGCTGACTAAGGTATTGATACTTGTATTTAAGGTATTAATACTTGTAATACTGCTGCTGACTAAGGTATTAATACTTGTATTTAAGGTATTAATACTTGTAATACTGCTGCTGACTAAGGTATTAATACTTGTAATACTGCTGCTGACTAAGGTATCAATACTTGTAATACTGCTGCTGACTAAGGTATTAATACTCGTAATACTGCTGCTGACTAAGGTATTAATACTTGTAGTACTGCTGCTGACTAAGGTATTAATACTTGTAGTACTGCTGCTGACTAAGGTATTAATACTTGTAATACTGCTGCTGACTAAGGTATTAATACTTGTAATACTGCTGCTGACTAAGGTATTAATACTTGTAGTACTGCTGCTGACTAAGGTATTAATACTTGTAGTACTGCTGCTGACTAAGGTATTAATACTTGTAGTACTGCTGCTGACTAAGGTATTAATACTTGTATTTAAGGTATTAATACTTGTAGTACTGCTGCTGACTAAGGTATTAATACTTGTATTTAAGGTATTAATACTTGTAATACTGCTGCTGACTAAGGTATTAATACTTGTAGTACTGCTGCTGACTAAGGTATTAATACTTGTAGTACTGCTGCTGACTAAGGTATTAATACTTGTATTTAAGGTATTAATACTTGTAATACTGCTGGTACACACCTTGACTCCTTGGTGTTGACGACTGCTGACAGCTGATTGGCTGCCAGCCAGCTCCAGGCGTCACTCTGAGGCTCCTCCCCCCCCCCCTGCAGCTTGATGCACCTGCATTATAAACACAGTGATGTCACTCAGGCACACGGTGATGTCACTCAGGCACACGGTGATGTCACTCAGGCACACGGTGATGTCACTCAGGCACACGGTGATGTCACTCAGGCACACGGTGATGTCACTCAGGCACACGGTGATGTCACTCAGGCACACGGTGATGTCACTCAGGCACACGGTGATGTCACTCAGGCACACGGTGATGTCACTCAGGTACACGGTGATATCACACAGGTACACGGTATGTCACTCAGGTACACGGTGATGTCACACAGGTACACGGTGATGTCACACAGGCACACGGTGATGTCACTCAGGTACATGGTGATGTCACACAGGTAAACGGTGATGTCACACAGGCACACAGTGATGTCGCTCAGGTACATGGTGATGTCACACAGGTACACGGTGATGTCACACAGGCACACAGTGATGTCACTCAGGTACACGGTGATGTCACTCAGGCACACGGTGATGTCACTCAGGTACACGGTGATATCACACAGGTACACGGTGATGTCACTCAGGTACATGGTGATGTCACACAGGTACACGGTGATGTCACACAGGTACACAGTGATGTCACACAGGCACACAGTGATGTCACTCAGGTACATGGTGATGTCACACAGGTATAGAAGAAGCTCTCACTTGAAGGTGAGCCCCTCGAACACGGGACTGAGACTGAGAGAAAACGCCTGGCAGACAGACAGCGCAGAGTCGAAGAGCCCTGATTGGACGAGGAGAGACACCATCTCTCCGGCTGAGGCTCCACCTGCAATACATATATAATATGATTAATAAGGGGGGTGCTAGGGTGGAGTAAAGGTGGTGTAAAGGTGGGTTAAGGTGGTGTAAAGGTGGGTTAAGGTGGTGTAACGGTGGGTTAAGGTGGTGTAAAGGTGGTTAAGGTGGTGTAAAGGTGGGTTAGGGTGGTGTAAAGGTGGGTTAAGGTGGTGTAAAGGTGGTTAAGGTGGTGTAAAGGTGGGTTAAGGTGGTGTAAAGGTGGGTTAGGGTGGTGTAAGGTGGGTTAAGGTGGTGTAAAGGTGGTTAAGGTGGTGTAACGGTGGGTTAAGGTGGTGTAACGGTGGGTTAAGGTGGTGTAAAGGTGGTTAAGGTGGTGTAACGGTGGGTTAAGGTGGTGTAACGGTGGGTTAAGGTGGTGTAAAGGTGTGTTAGGGTGGTGTAACGGTGGGTTAGGGTGGTGTAACGGTGGGTTAAGGTGGTGTAAAGGTGGTGTAACGGTGGTGTAACGGTGGGTTAAGGTGGTGTAACGGTGGTGTAACGGTGGGTTAAGGTGGTGTAACGGTGGGTTAAGGTGGGTGTAACGGTGGAGTACCTGCGATGGCAGCCTGGCTCGGGTGGAGCTGGCTGAGGCTCAGGCGGCTGCTCGACAGGATGAACTCTCTCTCCAGGTCTCTGAGCTCCAGGATGTCCACCTGACGCTTCACTGAACACACACATATATATACAAGTATCTGAGCTATATATTTATACGCTATAGTATTGTGCAGTATATATATATATATATATATATATATATATATATTGTATATATATATATGTATGTAGGTATGTGACTGACCTGGCTGAGAGGAGAACTCTCCGTCAGAGTTTCTCTTCGGAGACGCTCCCGCACGCTCGTACTGCAACACAAACACCAAAGGATTTATATAGTTATATATACGCATATATATATATATATACATATATTATATATATACATTCATTACAAGGCTTAGTTGAATACTCAATTCTGATTGGTCAATTCAGAACACGTGACAGTTGCCCCGACTCAGACAGCAAGGAATCTGGGTGTGACCCTAGATAACAACCTGTCCTTCACTGCAAACATCGCTGCTACAACCGCTGCTGCAGATACACGCTGTACAACATCAGGAGGATACGTCCCCTCCTGACCCAGAAAGAGACGCAGCTTCTGGTCCAGGCTCTCGTCATCTCACGCCTAGACTACTGCAACTCCCTCCTGGCTGGTCTTCCTGCATGTGCCATCAGACCTCTGCAGCTCATCCAGAATGCAGCGGCTCGTCTGGTCTTCAACCTTCCTAAATGTTCCCACACCACGCCGCTCCTCCGCTCCCTTCACTGGCTTCCAGTAACTGCTAGAATCCACTTCAAGACACTGGTACTGCGTACCATGCTGTGAATGGATCTGGCCCTTCCTACATCCAGGACATGGTTAAACTGTACACCCCAGCACGTGCACTCCGCTCTGCATCAGCCAAACGGCTCGCTGCACCCGCACTGCGAGGGGGACCCAAGTTCCCATCAGCAGAAACACGTGGGTTTGCTATCCTGGCTCCAAAATGGTGGAATGAGCTCCCCATTGACATCAGGACAGCAGAAAGCTTACACATCCTCCAGCTCAGACTGAAAACTCATCTCTTTCGACTCCACTTCGAGCGATAGAATGACTAACAAAGGACTTATATACTAACAAAGGACTGGCTTATCTAAAGCCAGTTGAGTAGCACTTGAAATGTGTTGGCTCTATGAAACCTGATGTTCTTATGATTCCGTCGGAAGTCCGGTCGATTTAACTGTATACAGTTTGGCGTTTGCTTTTCAAACTGTTTGCTTGTCTTTAGTTTTCCGTTGTCTACCGTCTGAGAGCAACATGGAGGATTTTAATATTCATTTTAATATATTTGGAGAGCACAGTAATTTGGATGAATGGTTAGTGGCTGATGAGTCCCCAGCGAAGAAAACAAAAAGACAAGAGGGACAAGAAAACAGCGGAGAAGTAACGGGGCAGAAACCCTCAACACGCAGCTGCTGTCCTTACAACGGACTATTTTTCTGAGCGGATGCATGTCATTTTAAATGAATAATACTATTTTTTAAATCAATAAAAAAAATTCTAAATCTATAAAAGCATTTCAATTAATATTGGGAGTCATATCGTTACTTTGTTGAGAATGTGGCCGTGTAATAAACGGGATAATGTGCAGCGACTTGGTCATTATGAAGAACATGTGTTCTTTTACCAGAATGACCGCCTCGCTGCACATTATCCCTTACACTATATATATATATATATAAACGTACTGTAGCTCCGGGGGCCGGCTGGACGATCCAGGCGTACTCCGGCCTGATGAGGCGCAGGCAGTTCAGAGCCGACAGGAAACAGTTGACCTGCTGCTGTAAACCTGAGGGAGTTCTGTTCTCTCTGCTCACACGCATGCCCAACTCATACATCACTGAGCCAGCTGGAGGGGGGGGAGGAGAGTGGGGGGGGGGGAGGAGAGTGGGGGGGGAGAGAGAGAGACACAATTATTAAAACTGAAGTGCAGCTTGTAAGAGATGATTTCTGAGATGATAATGTTGTAAGAGATGATTTCAGTGATGATAATGTTGTAAGAGATGATTTCTAAGATGATAATGTTGTAAGAGATGATTTGGTGATGATAATGTTGTAAGAGATGATTTCTGAGATGATAATGTTGTAAGAGATGATTTGGTGATGATAATGTTGTAAGAGATGATTTGGTGATGATAATGTTGTAAGAGATGATTTGGTGATGATAATGTTGTAAGAGATGATTTCTAAGATGATAATGTTGTAAGAGATGATTTCAGTGATGATAATGTTGTAAGAGATGATTTGGTGATGATAATGTTGTAAGAGATGATTTCTAAGATGATAATGTTGTAAGAGATGATTTGGTGATGATAATGTTGTAAGAGATGATTTGGTGATGATAATGTTGTAAGAGATGATTTCTAAGATGATAATGTTGTAAGAGATGATTCAGTGATGATAATGTTGTAAGAGATGATTTCTGAGATGATAATGTTGTAAGAGATGATTTGGTGATGATAATGTTGTAAGAGATGATTTCAGTGATGATAATGTTGTAAGAGATGATTTCTGAGATGATAATGTTGTAAGAGATGATTTGGTGATGATAATGTTGTAAGAGATGATTTCTGAGATGATAATGTTGTAAGAGATATTTCTAGATGATAATGTTGTAAGAGATGATTCTGAGATGATAATGTTGTAAGAGATGATTTCAGTGATGATAATGTTGTAAGAGATGATTTGGTGATGATAATGTTGTAAGAGATGATTTCTAAGATGATAATGTTGTAAGAGATGATTTGGTGATGATAATGTTGTAAGAGATGATTTGGTGATGATAATGTTGTAAGAGATGATTCTGAGATGATAATGTTGTAAGAGATGATTCTAAGATGATAATGTTGTAAGAGATGATTTGATGATGATAATGTTGTAAGAGATGATTTGGTGATGATAATGTTGTAAGAGATGATTTCTGAGATGATAATGTTGTAAGAGATGATTTCAGTGATGATAATGTTGTAAGAGATGATTTTGTGATGATAATGTTGTAAGAGATGATTTCTAAGATGATAATGTTGTAAGAGATGATTTGGTGATGATAATGTTGTAAGAGATGATTTGGTGATGATAATGTTGTAAGAGATGATTTCTAAGATGATAATGTTGTAAGAGATGATTTCAGTGATGATAATGTTGTAAGAGATGATTTCTGAGATGATAATGTTGTAAGAGATGATTTGGTGATGATAATGTTGTAAGAGATGATTTCTGAGATGATAATGTTGTAAGAGATGATTTCTAAGATGATAATGTTGTAAGAGATGATTTGATGATGATAATGATGTAAGAGATATTTCTGAGATGATAATGTTGTAAGAGATGATTTGGTGATGATAATGTTGTAAGAGATGATTTCTAAGATGATAATGATGTAAGGAGATTTCTGAGATGATAATGTTGTAAGAGATGATTTCTAAGATGATAATGTTGTAAGAGATGATTTGGTGATGATAATGTTGTAAGAGATGATTTCAGTGATGATAATGATGTAAGAGATGATTTCTGTGATGATAATGTTGTAAGAGATGATTTCTGTGATGATAATGTTGTAAGAGATGATTTCTGTGATGATAATGTTGTAAGAGATGATTTGGTGATGATAATGTTGTAAGAGATGATTTGGTGATGATAATGTTGTAAGAGATGATTTCCGAGATGATAATGTTGTAAGAGATGATTTGGTGATGATAATGATGTAAGAGATGATTTCTAAGATGATAATGTTGTAAGAGATGATTTCAGTGATGATAATGTTGTAAGAGATGATTTCAGTGATGATAATGTTGTAAGAGATGATTTCTGAGATGATAATGTTGTAAGAGATGATTTGGTGATGATAATGTTGTAAGAGATGATTTCTGAGATGATAATGTTGTAAGAGATGATTCTAAGATGATAATGTTGTAAGAGATGATTTGGTGATGATAATGTTGTAAGAGATGATTTCTGAGATGATAATGTTGTAAGAGATGATTTGGTGATGATAATGTTGTAAGAGATGATAATGTTGTAAGAGATGATTTCAGTGATGATAATGTTGTAAGAGATGATTTGGTGATGATAATGTTGTAAGAGATGATTTCTAAGATGATAATGTTGTAAGAGATGATTTCAGTGATGATAATGTTGTAAGAGATGTTTCTGTGATGATAATGTTGTAAGAGATGATTTGGTGATGATAATGTTGTAAGAGATGATTTCTAAGATGATAATGTTGTAAGAGATGATTTCAGTGATGATAATGTTGTAAGAGATGATTTCTGAGATGATAATGTTGTAAGAGATGATTTGGTGATGATAATGTTGTAAGAGATGATTTCTGAGATGATAATGTTGTAAGAGATTATTTCTGAGATGATAATGTTGTAAGAGATGATTTCTGAGATGATAATGTTGTAAGAGATGATTTCAGTGATGATAATGTTGTAAGAGATGATTTGATGATGATAATGTTGTAAGAGATGATTTCTGATGATAATGTTGTAAGAGATGATTTGGTGATGATAATGTTGTAAGAGATGATTTCTAAGATGATAATGTTGTAAGAGATGATTTCAGTGATGATAAGTTGTAAGAGATGATTTCTGAGATGATAATGTTGTAAGAGATGATTTGGTGATGATAATGTTGTAAGAGATGATTTCTGAGATGATAATGTTGTAAGAGATTATTTCTAAGATGATAATGTTGTAAGAGATGATTTCAGTGATGATAATGTTGTAAGAGATGATTTCAGTGATGATAATGTTGTAAGAGATGATTTCTGAGATGATAATGTTGTAAGAGATGATTGGTGATGATAATGTTGTAAGAGATGATTTCTGAGATGATAATGTTGTAAGAGATGATTTCTAAGATGATAATGTTGTAAGAGATGATTTGATGATGATAATGTTGTAAGAGATGATTTGGTGATGATAATGTTGTAAGAGATGATTTCTGAGATGATAATGTTGTAAGAGATGATTTCAGTGATGATAATGTTGTAAGAGATGATTTCTGTGATGATAATGTTGTAAGAGATGATTTCTAAGATGATAATGTTGTAAGAGATGATTTGGTGATGATAATGTTGTAAGAGATGATTTGGTGATGATAATGTTGTAAGAGATGATTTCTAAGATGATAATGTTGTAAGAGATGATTTCAGTGATGATAATGTTGTAAGAGATGATTTCTGAGATGATAATGTTGTAAGAGATGATTTGGTGATGATAATGTTGTAAGAGATGATTTCTGAGATGATAATGTTGTAAGAGATGATTCTAAGATGATAATGTTGTAAGAGATGATTTGATGATGATAATGATGTAAGAGATGATTTCTGAGATGATAATGTTGTAAGAGATGATTTGGTGATGATAATGTTGTAAGAGATGATTTCTAAGATGATAATGATGTAAGAGATGATTTCTGAGATGATAATGTTGTAAGAGATGATTTCTAAGATGATAATAATGTTGTAAGAGATGATTTCAGTGATGATAATGATGTAAGAGATGATTTCTGTGATGATAATGTTGTAAGAGATGATTTCTGTGATGATAATGTTGTAAGAGATGATTTCTGATGATAATGTTGTAAGAGATGATTTCAGTGATGATAATGTTGTAAGAGATGATTTTGGTGATGATAATGTTGTAAGAGATGATTTCTAAGATGATAATGTTGTAAGAGATGATTTGGTGATGATAATGTTGTAAGAGATGATTTGGTGATGATAATGTTGTAAGAGATGATTTCTAAGATGATAATGTTGTAAGAGATGATTTCAGTGATGATAATGTTGTAAGAGATGATTTCTGAGATGATAATGTTGTAAGAGATGATTTGGTGATGATAATGTTGTAAGAGATGATTTCTGAGATGATAATGTTGTAAGAGATTATTTCAGATGATAATGTTGTAAGAGATGATTTCTGAGATGATAATGTTGTAAGAGATGATTTCAGTGATGATAATGTTGTAAGAGATGATTTGTGATGATAATGTTGTAAGAGATGATTTCTAAGATGATAATGTTGTAAGAGATGATTTGTGATGATAATGTTGTAAGAGATGATTTGGTGATGATAATGTTGTAAGAGATGATTTTTAAGATGATGATGTTGTAAGAGATGATTTCTGTGATGATAATGTTGTAAGAGATGATTTCTAAGATGATAATGTTGTAAGAGATGATTTGTGATGATAATGTTGTAAGAGATGATTTGGTGATGATAATGTTGTAAGAGATGATTTCTAAGATGATAATGTGTAAGAGATGATTTCAGTGATGATAATGTTGTAAGAGATGATTTCTGAGATGATAATGTTGTAAGAGATGATTTGGTGATGATAATGTTGTAAGAGATGATTTCTGAGATGATAATGTTGTAAGAGATGATTTCTAAGATGATAATGTTGTAAGAGATGATTTGATGATGATAATGTGTAAGAGATGATTTCTGAGATGATAATGTTGTAAGAGATGATTTGGTGATGATAATGTTGTAAGAGATGATTTCTAAGATGATAATGATGTAAGAGATGATTTTGAGATGATAATGTTGTAAGAGATGATTTCTAAGATGATAATGTTGTAAGAGATGATTTGGTGATGATAATGTGTAAGAGATGATTTCAGTGATGATAATGATGTAAGAGATGATTTCTGTGATGATAATGTTGTAAGAGATGATTTCTGTGATGATAATGTTGTAAGAGATGATTTCTGTGATGATAATGTTGTAAGAGATGATTGGTGATGATAATGTTGTAAGAGATGATTTGGTGATGATAATGTTGTAAGAGATTATTTCATGATGATGATAAGTTGTAAGAGATGATTTGGTGATGATAATGATGTAAGAGATGATTTCTAAGATGATAATGTTGTAAGAGATGATTTCAGTGATGATAATGTTGTAAGAGATGATTTCGTGATGATAATGTTGTAAGAGATGATTTCTGAGATGATAATGTTGTAAGAGATGATTTGGTGATGATAATGTTGTAAGAGATGATTTCTGAGATGATAATGTTGTAAGAGATGATTTGGTGATGATAATGTTGTAAGAGATGATTTGGTGATGATAATGTTGTAAGAGATGATTTCTGAGATGATAATGTTGTAAGAGATGATTTCAGTGATGATAATGTTGTAAGAGATGATTTGGTGATGATAATGTTGTAAGAGATGATTTCTAAGATGATAATGTTGTAAGAGATGATTTGGTGATGATAATGTTGTAAGAGATGATTTGTGATGATAATGTTGTAAGAGATGATTTCTAAGATGATAATGTTGTAAGAGATGATTTCAGTGATGATAATGTTGTAAGAGATGATTTCAGTGATGATAATGTTGTAAGAGATGATTCTGAGATGATAATGTTGTAAGAGATGATTTGGTGATGATAATGTTGTAAGAGATGATTTCTGAGATGATAATGTTGTAAGAGATGATTTCTAAGATGATAATGTTGTAAGAGATGATTTGGTGATGATAATGTTGTAAGAGATGATTTCTGAGATGATAATGTTGTAAGAGATGATTTCAGTGATGATAATGTTGTAAGAGATGATTTGTTGATGATGATAATGTTGTAAGAGATGATTTCTGTGATGATAATGTTGTAAGAGATGATTTCTAAGATGATAATGTTGTAAGAGATGATTTGGTGATGATAATGTTGTAAGAGATGATTTGGTGATGATAATGTTGTAAGAGATGATTTCTGATGATAATGATGTAAGAGATGATTTATGTGATGATAATGTTGTAAGAGATGATTTCTGTGATGATAAGTTGTAAGAGATGATTTGGTGATGATAATGTTGTAAGAGATGATTTGGTGATGATAATGTTGTAAGAGATGATTGCCGAGATGATAATGTTGTAAGAGATGATTTGGTGATGATAATGATGTAAGAGATGATTTCTGAGATGATAATGTTGTAAGAGATGATTTCTGATGATAATGTTGTAAGAGATGATTTGGTGATGATAATGTTGTAAGAGATGATTTCTGAGATGATAATGTTGTAAGAGATGATTTGGTGATGATAATGTTGTAAGAGATGATTTGGTGATGATAATGTTGTAAGAGATGATTTCAGTGATGATAATGATGTAAGAGATGATTTCTAGTGATGATAATGTTGTAAAGATGATTTCTGTGATGATAATGTTGTAAGAGATGATTCTGATGATAATGTTGTAAGAGATGATTTGGTGATGATAATGTTGTAAGAGATGATTTCTGAGATGATAATGTTGTAAGAGATGATTTAAGATGATAATGTTGTAAGAGATGATTTCGAGATGATAATGTTGTAAGAGATGATTTGGTGATGATAATGTTGTAAGAGATGATTTCTGAGATGATAATGTTGTAAGAGATGATTTCAGTGATGATAATGTTGTAAGAGATGATTTCTAAGATGATAATGTTGTAAGAGATGATTTCAGTGATGATAATGTTGTAAGAGATGATTTCTGATGATATATGTTGTAAGAGATGATTTCAGTGATGATAATGTTGTAAGAGATGATTTCTAAGATGATAATGTTGTAAGAGATGATTTCAGTGATGATAATGTTGTAAGAGATGATTTCAGAGATGATAATGTTGTAAGAGATGATTTCTAAGATGATAATGTTGTAAGAGATGATTTGGTGATGATAATGTTGTAAGAGATGATTTCTAAGATGATAATGTTGTAAGAGATGATTTCTAAGATGATAATGTTGTAAGAGATGATTTTGAGATGATAATGTTGTAAGAGTTGATTTCTAAGATGATAATGTTGTAAGAGATGATTTCTGAGATGATAATGTTGTAAGAGATGATTTCTGAGATGATAATGTTGTAAGAGATGATTTGGTGATGATAATGTTGTAAGAGATGATTTCTGAGATGATAATGTTGTAAGAGATGATTTCTAAGATGATAATGTTGTAAGGATGATTTCTGATGATAATGTTGTAAGGATGATTTGGTGATAATGTTGTAAGAGATGATTTCTGAGATGATAATGTTGTAAGAGATGATTTCAGATGATAATGATGTAAGAGATGATTTCAGATGATAATGTTGTAAGAGATGATTTCTAAGATGATAATGTTGTAAGAGATGATTTGGTGATGATAATGTTGTAAGAGATGATTTCTGAGATGATAATGTTGTAAGAGATGATTTCTAAGATGATAATGTTGTAAGAGATGATTTGGTGATGATAATGTTGTAAGAGATGATTTCTGAGATGATAATGTTGTAAGAGATGATTTCAGTGATGATAATGTTGTAAGAGATGATTTCTGATGATAATGTTGTAAGAGATGATTTCTGTGATGATAATGTTGTAAGAGATGATTTCTAAGATGATAATGATGTAAGAGATGATTTGGTGATGATAATGTTGTAAGAGATGATTTCTGATGATAATGTTGTAAGAGATGATTTCAGTGATGATAATGATGTAAGAGATGATTTCTGAGATGATAATGTTGTAAGAGATGATTTCTGATGATAATGTTGTAAGAGATGATTTGGTGATGATAATGTTGTAAGAGATGATTTGGTGATGATAATGTTGTAAGAGATGATTCTTGATGATAATGTTGTAAGAGATGATTGGTGATGATAATGTTGTAAGAGATGATTTCTGAGATGATAATGTTGTAGAGATGATTTCTGATGATAATGTTGTAAGAGATGATTTCTGAGATGATAATGTTGTAAGAGATGATTTCTGTGATGATAATGTTGTAAGAGATGATTCTGTGATGATAATGTTGTAAGAGATGATTTGGTGATGATAATGATGTAAGAGATGATTTCTGTGATGATAATGATGTAAGAGATGATTTCAGTGATGATAATGTCGTAAAGAGATCTGGTGATGATAATGTTGTAAGAGATGATTACTGAGATGATAATGTTGTAAGAGATGATTTGGTGATGATAATGTTGTAAGAGATGATTTCTGAGATGATAATGTTGTAAGAGATGATTTGTGATGATAATGTTGTAAGAGATGATTTCGAGATGATAATGTTGTAAGAGATGATTTCTGAGATGATAATGTGTAAGAGATGATTTCAGTGATGATAATGATGTAAGAGATGATTTCTGTGATGATAATGTTGTAAGAGATGATTTGAGTGATGATAATGTTGTAAGAGATGATTTCTAAGATGATAATGTTGTAAGAGGATATTTCAGTGATGATAATGTTGTAAGAGATGATTTCTAAGATGATAATGTTGTAAGAGATGATTTCAGTGATGATAATGTTGTAAGAGATGATTTCAAGATGATAAGGTTGTAAGGATATTTCTGATGATAATTGTAAGAGATGATTTCAGATGATAATGTTGTAAGAGATGATTTTGAGATGATAATGATGTAAGAGATGATTTCAGTGATGATAATGATGTAAGAGATGATTTCTGTGATGATAATGTTGTAAGAGATGATTTTGAGTGATGATAATGTTGTAAGAGATGATTTCTAAGATGATAATGTTGTAAGAGATATTTCAGTGATGATAATGATGTAAGAGATGATTTCTGTGATGATAATGTTGTAAGAGATGATTTCATGATGATGATAATGTTGTAAGAGATGATATTTCTAAGATGATAATGTTGTAAGGGATGATTTCTGTGATGATAATGTTGTAAGGATGATTTCTAATGATAATGTTGTAAGAGATGATTTCTGAGATGATAATGTTGTAAGAGATGATTTCTGAGATGATAAGGTTGTAAGAGATGATT
>JAAKFY010000060.1:82915-114664 GCA_011823955.1 Dissostichus mawsoni | reverse complement strand
TCTTACAACATTATCATCTCAGAAATCATCTCTTACAACATTATCACCAAATCATCCCTTACAACATTATCATCTCAGAAATCATCCCTTACAACATATCATCTAGAAATCATCTCTTACAACATTATCATCTCATAAATCATCTCTTACAACATTATCATCACCAAATCATCTCTTACAACATTATCATCTTAGAAAATCATCTCTTACAACATTATCATCTCAGAAATCATCTCTTACAACATTATCATCTTAGAAATCACTCTTACAACATTATCATCTCAGAAATCATGCTCTTACAACATTATCATCTTAGAAATCATCTCTTACAACTTATCATCTTAGAAATCATCTCTTACAACATTATCATCACTGAAATCATCTCTTACAACATTATCATCTTAGAAATCATCTCTTACAACCTTATCATCTCTGAAATCATCTCTTACAACATTATCATCACTGAAATCATCTCTTACAACATTATCATCTTAGAAATCATCTCTTACAACATTATCATCACTGAAATCATCTCTCTACAAATTATCATCTTAGAAATCATCTCTTACAACATTATCATCACTGAAATCATCTCTTACAACATTATCATCTAGAAATCATCTCTTACAACATTATCATCACTGAAATCATCTCTTACAACATTATCATCTTAGAATCATCTCTTACAACATTATCATCTCGAAATCATCTCTTACAACATTATCATCACAAATCATCTCTTACAACATTATCATCTCGAAATCATCTCTTACAACATTATCATCACAAATCATCTCTTACAACATTATCATCACAGTAATCCTCTCTTACAACATTATCATCACAAAATCATCTTTTACATCATTTCATCACGAATCATCTCTTACAACATTATCATCACTGAAATCATCTCTTACACATTATCATCACCAAATCATCTCTTACAACATTATCATCACAGAAATCATCTCTTACAACATTATCATCACAGAATCATCTCTTACAACATTATCTCACAAATCATCTCTTACAACATTATCATCAGAAATCATCTCTTACAACATTATCATCTCAGAAATCATCTCTTACATCATTATCATCACCAATCCTCTTACAACATTATCATCTCAGAAATCATCTCTTACAACATTATCATCACCAAATCATCTCTTACAACATTATCATCACAATCATCTCTTACAACATTATCATCACAGAAATCAATCTCTTACAACATTATCATCACCAAATCATCTCTTACAACATTATCATCACTGAAATCATCTCTTACAACATTATCATCACAAATCATCTCTTACACTTATCATCACCAAATCATCTCTTACACATTATCATCTTAGAAATCATCTCTTACAACATTATCATCACAGAAATCATCTCTTACAACATTATCATCACCAAATCATCTCTTACAACATTATCATCAGAAATCATCTCTTACAACATTATATCTCAGAAATCATCTCTTACAACATTATCATCACCAAATCATCTCTTACAACATTATCATCTTAGAAATCATCTCTTACAACATTATCATCTCAGAATCATCTCTTACAACATTATCATCACCAAATCATCTCTTACAACATTATCATCAGAAATCATCTCTTACAACATTATCATCAGAAATCATCTCTACAACATTATCATCACTGAAATCATCTCTTACAACATTATCATCTAGAAATCATCTCTTACAACATTATCATCACAATCATCTCTTACAACATTATCATCAACCAAATCATCTCTTACAACATTATCATCTTAGAAATCATCTCTTACAACATTATCATCTCAGAAATCATCTCTTACAACATTATCATCACCAAATCATCTCTTACAACATTATCATCTCAGAAATCATCTCTTACAACATTATCATCACTGAAATCATCTCTTACAACATTATCATCAGAAATCATCTCTTACAACATTATCATCTTAGAAATCATCTCTTACAACATTTCATCACCAAATCATCTCTTACAACATTATCATCACAAATCATCTCTACAACATTATCATCTTAGAAATCATCTCTTACAACATTATCATCTACCAAATCATCTCTTACAACATTATCATCACTGAAATCATCTCTACAACATTATCATCTTAGAAATCATCTCTTACAACATTATCATCACCAAATCATCTCTTACAACATTATCATCACAAATCATCTCTTACAACATTATCATCTCAGAAATCATCTCTTACAACATTATCATCACCAATCATCTCTTACAACATTATCATCAGAAATCATCTCTTACAACATTATCATCTCAGAAATCATCTCTTACAACATTATCATCACCAAATCATCTCTTACAACATTATCATCTCAGAAATCATCTCTTACAACATTATCATCACTCAAATCATCTCTTACAACATTATCATCATCAAATCATCTCTACAACATTATCATCTCAGAAATCATCTCTTACAACATTATCATCTCAAAATCATCTCTTACAACATTATCATCACCAGAAATCATCTCTTACAACATTCATCAGAAATCATCTCTTACAACATTATCATCACTGAAATCATCTCTTACAACATTATCATCAAATCATCTCTATCAACATCACCAAATCATCTCTTACACATTATCATCTCGAAATCATCTCTTACAAATTATCATCACCAATCATCTCTTACAACATTATCATCACCAAATCATCTCTTACAACATTATCATCACAGAATCATCTCTTACAACATTATCATCACAGAAATCTCTCTTACAACATTATCATCACGAAATCATCTCTTACAACATCATTATCATCACTGAAATCATCTCTTACAACATTATCATCACCAATCATCTCTTACAACATTATCATCAGAAATCATCTCTTACAACATTATCATCTCAGAAATCATCTCTTACATCATTATCATCAGAAATCATCTCTTACAACATTATCATCACCAAATCATCTCTTACAACATTTCATCTCAGAAATCATCTCTTACATCATTATCATCATCAAATCATCTCTTACACATTATCATCTAGAAATCATCTCTTACAATTATCATCTAGAAATCATCTCTTACAACATTATCATCACCAAATCATCTCTTACAACATTATCATCTCAGAATCATCTCTTACAATTATCATCATAAATCATCTCTTACAACATTATCATCTAGAAATCATCTCTTACAACATTATCATCACTCAAATCATCTCTACAACATTATCATCACCAAATCATCTCTTACAACTTATCATCTTAGAAATCATCTCTTACAACATTATCATCACAGAAATCATCTCTTACAACATTATCATCTCAAATCATCTCTACAACATTATCATCACCGAAATCATCTCTTACAACATTATCATCACCAAATCATCTCTTACAACATTATCATCATAAATCATCTCTTACAACATTATCATCTCAGAAATCATCTCTTACAACATTATCATCACCAAATCATCTCTTACAACATTATCATCACAAAATCATCTCTTACAACATTATCATCACTGAAATCATCTCTTACAACATTATCATCACTGAATCATCTCTTACAACATTATCATCTAGAATCATCTCTTACAACATTATCATCACCAAATCATCTCTTACAACATTATCATCACCAAATCATCTCTTACAACATTATCATCTCCTAGAAATCATCTCTTACAACATTATCATCACTGAAATCATCTCTTACAACATTATCATCTTAAAAATCATCTCTTACCAACATTATCATCACCAAATCATCTCTTACAACTTATCATCACCAAATCATCTCTACAACATTATCATCTCAGAAATCATCTCTTACACATTATCATCACCAATCATCTCTTACAACATTATCATCACTGAAATCATCTCTTACAACATTATCATCACAGAAATCATCTCTACAACATTATCATCAGAAATCATCTCTTACAACATTATCATCTTAGAAATCAATCTCTTACAACATTATCATCACAAATCATCTCTTACAACATTATCATCTCAGAAATCATCTCTTACAACATTATCATCACTGAAATCATCTCTTACAACATTATCATCTAGAAATCATCTCTTACAACATTATCTCACCAAATCATCTCTTACAACATTATCATCACCAAATCATCTCTTACAACATTATCATCTCAGAAATCATCTCTTACAACATTATCATCACCAATCATCTCTTACAACATTATCATCACTGAAATCATCTCTTACAACATTATCATCACAAATCATCTCTTACAACATTATCATCAGAATCATCTCTTACAACATTATCATCTCAGAATCATCTCTTACAACATTATCATCACTGAAATCATCTCTTACAACATTATATCATCTTAGAAATCATCTCTTACAACATTATCATCTCAGAAATCATCTCTTACAACATTATCATCTCAGAAATCATCTCTTACAACATTATCATCACCAAATCATCTCTTACAACATTATCTCTCAGAAATCATCTCTTACAACATTATCATCATCAAATCATCTCTTACAACATTATCATCTTAGAATCATCTCTTACAACATTATCATCTCAGAATCATCTCTTACAACATTATCATCACCAATCATCTCTTACAACATTATCATCTCAGAAATCATCTCTTACAACATTATCATCATCAGAAATCATCTCTTACAACATTATCATCTTAGAAATCATCTCTTACAACATTATCATCACCAAATCATCTCTTACAACATTATCATCACCAAATCATCTCTTACAACATTATCATCCTTAGAAATCATCTCTTACAACATTATCATCACTGAAATCATCTCTTACAACATTATCATCACTGAAATCATCTCTTACAACATTCATCTCAGAAATCATCTCTTACAACATTATCATCACAAATCATCTCTTACAACATTATCATCTCAAAATCATCTCTTACAACATTATCATCACAGAAATCATCTCTTACAACATTATCATCTCAGAAATCATCTCTTACAACATTATCATCACAAATCATCTCTTACAACATTATCATCACAGAATCATCTCTTACAACATTATCATCACTGAAATCATCTCTTACAACATTACATTCACTGAAATCATCTCTTACAACTTATCATCTTAGAAATCATCTCTTACAACATTATCATCACGAAATCATCTCTTACAACATTATCATCACAAATCATCTCTTACAACATTATCATCTCAGAAATCATCTCTTACAACATTATCATCACTGAAATCATCTCTTACAACATTATCATCTTAGAAATCATCTCTTACAACATTATCATCACAAATCATCTCTTACAACATTATCATCTTAGAAATCATCTCTTACAACATTATCATCTCAAATCATCTCTTACAACATTATCATCATGAATCATCTCTTACAACATTATCATCTCAGAAATCATCTCTTACAACATTATCATCACAAACATCTCTTACAACATTATCATCTCAGAAATCATCTCTTACAACATTATCATCTATCATCTCTTACAACATTATCATCTCAGAAATCATCTCTTACAACATTATCATCACTGAAATCATCTCTTACAACATTATCATCCAGAAATCATCTCTTACAACATTATCATCACAAATCATCTCTTACAACATTATCATCACAGAAATCATCTCTTACAACATTATCATCACCAAATCATCTCTTACAACATTATCATCTTAGAAATCATCTCTTACAACATTATCATCACCAAATCATCTCTTACAACATTATCATCACTGAATCATCTCTTACAACATTATCATCTCTTACAACATTATCATCAAAATCATCTCTTACAACATTATCATCTCAGAAATCATCTCTTACAACATTATCATCACAAATCATCTCTTACAACATTATCATCTTAGAAATCATCTCTTACAACATTATCATCTCAGAAATCATCTCTTACAACATTATCATCACCAAATCATCTCTTACAACATTATCATCTCAGAAATCATCTCTTACAACATTATCATCACTGAAATCATCTCTTACAACATTATCATCACTGAAATCATCTCTTACAACATTATCATCTTAGAAATCATCTCTTACAACATTATCATCAGAAATCATCTCTTACAACATTATCATCACCAAATCATCTCTTACAACATTATCATCACAAATCATCTCTTACAACATTATCATCACAAATCATCTCTTTACAACATTATCATCTCAGAAATCATCTCTTACAACATTATCATCACAGAAATCATCTCTTACAACATTATCATCACGAAATCATCTCTTACAACATTATCATCACTGAAATCATCTCTTACAACATTATCATCACAAATCATCTCTTACAACATTATCATCTTAGAAATCATCTCTTACAACATATCTCATAAATCATCTCTTACAACATTATCATCTTAGAAATCATCTCTTACAACATTATCATCACCAAATCATCTCTTACAACATTATCATCTCAGAAATCATCTCTTACAACATTATCATCTGAAATCATCTCTTACAACATTATCATCTTAGAAATCATCTCTTACAACATTATCATCTCAGAATCATCTCTTACAACATTATCATCACCAAATCATCTCTTACAACATTATCATCTCAGAAATCATCTCTTACAACATTATCATCACAAATCATCTCTTACAACATTATCATCTTAGAAATCATCTCTTACAACATTATCATCAAAAATCATCTCTTACAACATTATCATCACCAAATCATCTCTTACAACATTATCATCTCAGAAATCATCTCTTACAACTTATCATCACAGAAATCATCTCTTACAACATTATCATCACTGAAATCATCTCTTACAACATTATCATCTCAGAAATCATCTCTTACAACATTATCATCACCAAATCATCTCTTACAACATTATCATCATCAAATCATCTCTTACAACATTATCATCTTAGAAATCATCTCTTACAACATTATCATCTCAGAAATCATCTCTTACAAACATTATCATCACCAATCATCTCTTACAACATTATCATCTCAGAAAATCATCTCTTACAACATTATCATCACTGAAATCATCTCTTACAACATTATCATCACTGAAATCATCTCTTACAACATTATCATCTTAGAAATCATCTCTTACAACATTATCATCACCAAATCATCTCTTACAACATTATCATCACCAAATCATCTCTTACAACATTATCATCTTAGAAATCATCTCTTACAACATTATCATCACAAATCATCTCTTACAACATTATCATCATGAAATCATCTCTTACAACATTATCATCTCAGAAATCATCTCTTACAACATTATCATCTTAGAAATCATCTCTTACAACATTATCATCTCAGAAATCATCTCTTACAACATTATCATCACCAAATCATCTCTTACAACATTATCATCTCAGAAATCATCTCTTACAACATTATCATCACTGAAATCATCTCTTACAACATTATCATCACCAAATCATCTCTTACAACATTATCATCTCAGAAATCATCTCTTACAACATTATCATCACTGAAATCATCTCTTACAACATTATCATCTTAGAAATCATCTCTTACAACATTATCATCACACAATCATCTCTTACAACATTATCATCACCAAATCATCTCTTACAACATTATCATCTTAGAAATCATCTCTTACAACATTATCATCACCAAATCATCTCTTACAACATTATCATCACTGAAATCATCTCTTACAACATTATCATCTCAGAATCATCTCTTACAAACATTATCATCACCAAATCATCTCTTACAACATTATCATCTCAGAAAAATCTCTTACAACATTATCATCACCAAATCATCTCTTACAACATTATCATCTCAGAAATCATCTCTTACAACATTATCATCACTGAAATCATCTCTTACAACATTATCATCACTGAAATCATCTCTTACAACATTATCATCTTAGAAATCATCTCTTACAACATTATCATCACCAAATCATCTCTTACAACATTATCATCTTAGAAATCATCTCTTACAACATTATCATCACCAAATCATCTCTTACAACATTATCATCACTGAAAATCATCTCTTACAACATATCATCTCAGAAATCATCTCTTACAACATTATACATCTTAGAAATAATCTCTTACAACATTATCATCTCAGAAATCATCTCTTACAACATTATCATCACCAAATCATCTCTTACAACATTATCATCTCAGAAATCATCTCTTACAACATTATCATCACTGAAATCATCTCTTACAACATTATCATCACCAAATCATCTCTTACAACATTATCATCTCAGAAATCATCTCTTACAACATTATCATCACTGAATCATCTCTTACAACATTATCATCTTAGAAATCATCTCTTACAACATTATCATCACCAAATCATCTCTTACAACATTATCATCACCAAATCATCTCTTACAACATTATCATCTTAGAAATCATCTCTTACAACATTATCATCACCAAATCATCTCTTACAACATTATCATCTCAGAAAATCATCTCTTACAACATTATCATCACCAAATCATCTCTTACAACATTATTCATCTTAGAAATCATCTCTTACAACATTATCATCTTAGAAATCATCTCTTACAACATTATCATCACTGAAATCATCTCTTACAACATTATCATCTTAGAAAATCATCTCTTACAACATTATCATCTCAGAAATCATCTCTTACAAGCTGCACTTCAGTTTTAAAATTGTGTCTCTCTCTCTCCCCCCCCACTCTCCTCCCCCCCCCCCACTCTCCTCCCCCCCCCACTCTCCTCCCCCCCTCCAGCTGGCTCAGTGATGTATGAGTTGGGCATGCGTGTGAGCAGAGAGAACAGAACTCCCTCAGGTTTACAGCAGCAGGTCAACTTTTCCTGTCGGCTCTGAACTGCTGCGCCTCATCAGGCCGGAGTACGCCTGGATCGTCCAGCCGGCCCCCGGAGCTACAGTACGTTTATATAATATATATATGTGTGTAAGGGATAATGTGCAGCGGGCGGTCATTCTGGGTAAAAGAAACATGTTCTTCATAATGACCAAGTCGCTGCACATTATCCCGTTTATTACACGGCCACATTCTCACAAGTAACGATATGACTCCCAATATTAATTGAAATGCTTTTATAGATTTAGAATTTTTTTATTGATTTAAAAAATAGTATTATTCATTTAAAATGACATGCATCCGCTCAGAAAAATAGTCCGTTGTAAGGACAGCAGCTGCGTGTGAGGGTTTCTGCCCCGTTACTTCTCCGCTGTTTTCTTGTCCCTCTTGTCTTTTTGTTTTCTTCGCTGGGGACTCATCAGCCACTAACCATTCATCCAAATTACTGTGCTCTCCAAATATATTAAAATGAATATTAAAATCCTCCATGTTGCTCTCAGACGGTAGACAACGGAAAACTAAAGACAAGCAAACAGTTTGAAAAGCAAACGCCAAACTGTATACCAGTTAAATCGACGGACTTCCGACGGAATCATAAAGAACATCAGGTTTCATAGAGCCAACACATTTCAAGTGCTACTCAACTGGCTTTAGATAAGCCAGTCCTTTGTTAGTATATAAGTCCTTTGTTAGTAATTCTATCGCTCGAAGTGGAGTCGAAAGAGATGAGTTTTCAGTCTGAGCTGGAAGATGTAAGCTTTCTGCTGTCCTGATGTCAATGGGAGCTCATTCCACCATTTTGGAGCCAGGATAGCAAACCCACGTGTTTCTGCTGATGGAACTTGGGTCCCCCTCGCAGTGCGGGTGCAGCGAGCCGTTTGGCTGATGCAGAGCGGAGTGCACGTGCTGGGGTGTACAGTTTAACCATGTCCTGGATGTAGGAAGGGCCAGATCCATTCACAGCATGGTACGCTAGTACCAGTGTCTTGAAGTGGATTCTAGCAGTTACTGGAAGCCAGTGAAGGGAGCGGAGGAGCGGCGTGGTGTGGGACATTTAGGAAGGTTGAAGACCAGACGAGCCGCTGCATTCTGGATGAGCTGCAGAGGTCTGATGGCACATGCAGGAAGACCAGCCAGGAGGGAGTTGCAGTAGTCTAGGCGTGAGATGACGAGAGCCTGGACCAGAAGCTGCGTCCTTTCTGGGTCAGAGGGGACGTATCCTCCTGATGTTGTACAGAGTGTATCTGCAGCAGCAGGTTGTAGCAGCGATGTTTGCAGTGAAGGACAGGTTGTTATCTAGGGTCACCACCCAGATTCCTTGCTGTCTGAGTCGGGGGCAACTGTCACGTGTTCTGAATTGACCAATCAGAATTGAGTATTCAACTAAGCCTTGTAATGAATGTATATATATAATATATGTATATATATATATATATGCGTCTATATAACTATATAAATCCTTTGGTGTTTGTGTTGCAGTACGAGCGCGGGAGCGTCTCCGAAGAGAAACTCTGACGGAGAGTTCTCCTCTCAGCCAGGTCAGTCACATACCTACATACATATATATATATATACATATATATATATATATATATATATACTACTGCACAATACTATAGCGTATAAATATATAGCTCAGATACTTGTATATATATGTGTGTGTTCAGTGAAGCGTCAGGTGGACATCCTGGAGCTCAGAGACCTGGAGAGAGAGTTCATCCTGTCGAGCAGCCGCCTGAGCCTCAGCCAGCTCCACCCGAGCCAGGCTGCCATCGCAGTACTCCACCGTTACACCACCTTAACCCACCGTTACACCACCTTAACCCACCGTTACACCACCGTTACACCACCTTAACCCACCGTTACACCACCGTTACACCACCTTAACCCACCGTTACACACCCTACCACACCGTTACAACCACCTAACACACCTTTACACCACCTTAACCCACCGTTACACCACCTTAACCCACCGTTACACCACCTTAACCCACCGTTACACCCTTAACCCACCGTTACACCACCTTAACCCACCGTTACACCACCGTTACACCACCTTAACCCACCGTTACACCACCGTTACACCACCTTAACCCACCGTTACACCACCGTTACACCACCTTTACACCCCTTAACCCACCGTTACACCACCCTAACCCACCGTTACACCACCCTAACACACCTTTACACCACCTTAACCCACCGTTACACCACCTTAACCCACCGTTACACCACCTTAACCCACCGTTACACCACCTTAACCCACCGTTACACCACCTTAACCCACCTTTACACCACCTTAACCACCGTTACACCACCTTAACCCACCTTTACACCACCTTAACCACCTTTACACCACCTTTAACCCACCTTACACCACCTTACCCCCTTTACACCACCTTAACCACCTTTACACACCACCTAACCCCCCTAACCCACCTTTACACCACCTTAACCACCTTTACACCACCTTAACCCACCGTTACAACCACCTTAACCCACCTTTACCACACCACCTTTACAACCTCCACCCTAGCACCCCCCTTATTAATCATATTATATATGTATTGCAGGTGGAGCCTCAGCCGGAGAGATGTGTCTCTCCTCGTCCAATCAGGGCTCTTCGACTCTGCGCTGTCTGTCTGCCAGGCGTTTTCTCTCAGTCTCAGTCCCGTGTTCGAGGGGCTCACCTTCAAGTGAGAGCTTCTTCTATACCTGTTGTGCATCACCATGTACCTGAGTGACATCACTGTGTGCCTGTGTGACATCACTGTGTACCTGTGTGACATCACCGTGTACCTGTGTGACATCACCATGTACCTGAGTGACATCACCGTGTACCGTGTGATATCACCGTGTACCTGAGTGACATCACCGTGTGCCTGAGTGACATCACCGTGTACCTGAGTGACATCACTGTGTGCCTGTGTGCATCACCGTGTACCTGTGTGACATCACCATGTACCTGAGCGACATCACTGTGTGCCTGTGTGACATCACCGTTTACCTGTGTGACATCACCATGTACCTGAGTGACATCACCGTGTGCCTGTGTGACATCACCGTGTACCTGTGTGACATCAACCGTGTACCTGAGTGACATCACCGTGTACCTGTGTGATATCACTGTACCTGAGTGACATCACCGGTGCCTGAGTGACATCACCGTGTGCCTGAGTGACATCACCGTGTGCCTGAGTGACATCACCGTGTGCCTGAGTGACATCACCGTGTGCCTGAGTGACATCACCGTGTGCCTGAGTGACATCACCGTTGTGACATCTGAGAGTGACATCACCGTGTGCCTGAGTGACATCACCGTGTGCCTGAGTGACATCACTGTGTTTATAATGCAGGTGCATCAAGCTGCAGGGGGGGGGGGAGGAGCCTCAGAGTGACGCCTGGAGCTGGCTGGCAGCCAATCAGCTGTCAGCAGTCGTCAACACCAAGGAGTCAAGGTGTGTACCAGCAGTATTACAAGTATTAATACCTTAAATACAAGTATTAATACCTTAGTCAGCAGCAGTACTACAAGTATTAATACCTTAGTCAGCAGCAGTACTACAAGTATTAATACCTTAGTCAGCAGCAGTATTACAAGTATTAATACCTTAAATACAAGTATTAATACCTTAGTCAGCAGCAGTACTACAAGTATTAATACCTTAAATACAAGTATTAATACCTTAGTCAGCAGCAGTACTACAAGTATTAATACCTTAGTCAGCAGCAGTACTACAAGTATTAATACCTTAGTCAGCAGCAGTACTACAAGTATTAATACCTTAGTCAGCAGCAGTATTACAAGTATTAATACCTTAGTCAGCAGCAGTATTACAAGTATTAATACCTTAGTCAGCAGCAGTACTACAAGTATTAATACCTTAGTCAGCAGCAGTACTACAAGTATTAATACCTTAGTCAGCAGCAGTATTACGAGTATTATAATACCTTAGTCAGCAGCAGTATTACAAGTATTGATACCTTAGTCAGCAGCAGTATTACAAGTATTAATACCTTAGTCAGCAGCAGTATTACAAGTATTAATACCTTAAATACAAGTATTAATACCTTAGTCAGCAGCAGTATTTACAAGTATTAATACCTTAAATACAAGTATCAATACCTTAGTCAGCAGCAGTATTACAAGTATTAATACCTTAAATACAAGTATTAATAACTTAGTCAGCAGCAGTACTACAAGTATTAATACCTTAGTCAGCAGCAGTATTACAAGTATTAATACCTTAGTCAGCAGCAGTACTACAAGTATTAATACCTTAAATACAAGTATTAATACCTTAGTCAGCAGCAGTACTACAAGTATTAATACCTTAGTCAGCAGCAGTACTACAAGTATTAATACCTTAGTCAGCAGCAGTACTACAAGTATTAATACCTTAGTCAGCAGCAGTATTCAAGTATTAATACCTTAAATACAAGTATTAATACCTTAGTCAGCAGCAGTACTACAAGTATTAATACCTTAGTCAGCAGCAGTACTACAAGTATTAATACCTTAGTCAGCAGCAGTACTACAAGTATTAATACCTTAGTCAGCAGCAGTATTACAAGTATTAATACCTTAAATACAAGTATTAATACCTTAGTCAGCAGCAGTACTACAAGTATTAATACCTTAGTCAGCAGCAGTACTACAAGTATTAATACCTTAGTCAGCAGCAGTACTACAAGTATTAATACCTTAGTCAGCAGCAGTATTACAAGTATTAATACCTTAAATACAAGTATTAATACCTTAGTCAGCAGCAGTACTACAAGTATTAATACCTTAGTCAGCAGCAGTACTACAAGTATTAATACCTAGTCAGTCAGCAGTACTACAAGTATTAATACCTTAGTCAGCAGCAGTACTACAAGTATTAATACCTTAGTCAGCAGCAGTACTACAAGTATTAATACCTTAGTCAGCAGCAGTACTACAAGTATTAATACCTTAGTCAGCAGCAGTAGTTACAAGTATTATACCTTAGTCAGCAGCAGTATTACAAGTATTAATACCTTAAATACAAGTATTAATACCTTAGCAGCAGCAGTACTTACAAGTATTAATACCTTATTTTACACTAATCACAGTGTGTGTGTGTGTGTGTGTGTGTGTGTGTGGTGTTATTAATCACAGTGTGTGTGTGTGTTGTGTTATTAATCAGTGTGTGTGTGTGTTGTTATTAATCACAGTGTGTGTGTGTTATTAATCAGTGTGTGTGTTATTAATCACAGTGTGTGTGTGTTATTAATCACAGTGTGTGTGTGTTATTAATCACAGTGTGTGTGTTATTAATCAGTGTGTGTGTTATTAATCACAGTGTGTGTGTGTGTGTTATTAATCAGTGTGTGTGTGTGTTATTAATCACAGTGTGTGTGTGTGTTATTAATCAGTGTGTGTGTGTGTGTTATTAATCACAGTGTGTGTGTGTGTTATTAATCAGTGTGTGTGTGTGTATTAATCACGGTGTGTGTGTTATTAATCGTGTGTGTGTTATTAATCACAGTGTGTGTGTGTATTAATCTGTGTGTGTGTGTGTGTTTTAATCACAGTGTGTGTGTGTTTAATCTGTGTGTGCGTGTTATTAATCAGTGTGTGCGTGTGTTATTAATCAGTGTGTGTGTTATTATTAACAGTGTGTGTGTGTGTGTGTTATTAATCAGTGTGTGCGTGTGTTATTAATCAGTGTGTGTGTTATTAATCAGTGTGTGTGTGTGTGTTATTAATCACAGTGTGTGTTTTATTAATCATGTGTGTGTGTTATTAATCACAGTGTGTGTGTTTGTTATTAATCAGTGTGTGTGTGTGTGTTATTAATCAGTGTGTGTGTGTGTGTTATTAATCAGTGTGTGTGTGTGTTATTAATCAGTGTGTGTTATTAATCAGTGTGTGTGTTATTAATCACAGTGTGTGTGTTATTAATCAGTGTGTGTGTGTTTGTTATTAATCAGTGTGTGTGTGTTATTAATCAGTTGTGTGTGTTTGTTATTAATCAGTGTGTGTGTGTTTGTTATTAATCAGTGTGTGTGTGTGTTATTAATCAGTGTGTGTGTTATTAATCAGTGTGTGTGTGTTATTAATCAGTGTGTGTGTGTGTGTTATTAATCAGTGTGTGTGTGTGTTATTAATCACAGTGTGTGTGTGTTATTAATCAGTGTGTGTGTGTGTTATTAATCACAGTGTGTGTGTTATTAATTAATCAGTGTGTGTGTTATTAATCAGTGTGTGTGTGTTATTAATCACAGTGTGTGTGTTATTAATTAATCAGTGTGTGTGTTATTAATCAGTGTGTGTGTTATTAATCAGTGTGTGTGTTATTAATCAGTGTGTGTGTGTGTGTTATTCATCACAGTGTGTGTGTTATTAATCACAGTGTGTGTGTTATTAATTAATCAGTGTGTGTGTTATTAATTAATCAGTGTGTATGTGTGTTATTAATCACAGTGTGTGTGTTATTAATTAATCAGTGTGTGTGTTATTAATCAGTGTGTGTGTTATTAATCAGTGTGTGTGTGTTATTAATCACTGTGTGTGTGTTATTAATCACAGTGTGTGTGTTATTAATCAGTGTGTGTGTGTGTTATTAATCAGTGTGTGTGTGTTATTAATCAGTGTGTGTGTGTGTTATTAATCACAGTGTGTGTGTGTGTGTTATTAATCACAGTGTGTGTGTTATTAATCAGTGTGTGTGTGTGTGTTATTAATCAGTGTGTGTGTGTGTGTTATTAATCAGTGTGTGTGTGTTAGTTATTAATCACAGTGTGTGTGTGTTATTAATCACAGTGTGTGTGTTATTAATCAGTGTGTGTGTGTGTGTGTTATTAATCAGTGTGTGTGTTATTAATCACAGTGTGTGTGTGTGTCTCAGTGCTGCAGACGAGGCCTGGCGGCTGCTCTCCTCTTACCTGCTCAGGTATCCGTGTTCTAACGGACGACATCATCATCGCTGCGTCATCAACAAGCTGCTGTCGCACGGAGTGCCGCTCCCTGATTGGCTCATCAAGTCGTACAAGGTGAGAGCTCAACCAATCAGGAGGACGCAGGGAGTCCTGAACCCTGACATAAGTCAGCAGTACGAGTCCTAAACACAGACATGAGTCAGCATTATGAGTCCTGAACCCTGACATGACATGAGTCAGCATTATGAGTCCTGAACCCTGACATAAGTCAGCATTATGAGTCCTAAACCCTGACATAAGTCAGCATTATGAGTCCTAAACCCTGACATGAGTCAGCATTAAACCCTGACATGAGTCAGCATTATGATCCTAAACCCTGACATGAGTCAGCATTATGAGTCCTAAACCCTGACATGAGTCAGCATTATGAATCCTAAACCCTGACATAAGTCAGCATTATGAGTCCTAAACCCTGACATGAGTCAGCATTAAACCCTGACATGAGTCAGCATTATAGTCCTGAACCCTGACATGAGTCAGTATTATGAGTCCTAAACCCTGACATGAGTCAGCATTATGAGTACTGAACCCTGACATGAGTCAGCATTATGAGTCCTAAACCCAGACATGACATGAGTCAGCATTATGAGTCCTAAACCCTGACATGACATGAGTCAGCATTATGAGTCCTAAACCCTGACATGAGTCAGCATTATGAGTCCTAAACCCTGACATGAGTCAGCATTATGAGTCCTAAACCCTGACATGACATGAGTCAGCATTATGAGTCCTAAACCCTGACATGACATGAGTCAGCATTATGAGTCCTAAACCCTGACATGAGTCAGCATTATGAGTCCTAAACCCTGACATGACATGAGTCAGCATTATGAGTCCTAAACCCTGACATGAGTCAGCATTATGAGTCCTGAACCCTGACATGAGTCAGCATTATGAGTCCTAAACCCTGACATGAGTCAGCATTATGAGTCCTGAACCCTGACATGAGTCAGCATTATGAGTCTAAACCCTGACATGAGTCAGCATTATGAGTCCTAAACCCAGACATGACATGAGTCAGCATTATGAGTCCTAAACCCAGACATGACATGAGTCAGCATTATGAGTCCTAAACACAGACATGACATGAGTCAGCATTATGAGTCCTAAACACAGAGATTATTTTCTGTTATAATCCTAAATGTCATGGAGTGATCCCATTGGAGCAGGGAGATGCTGCCTTCAGGGACCAACAGGAACATCATGTTGTGATGTGTTACAGGAAGTGGACGCGGCCTCCCTGCTGCGGCTCTACCTGAACTTTGACCTGCTGGAGGAGGGGGGGATCTGGTGCTGGAGTACGTGGACGCCCTGCTGGGGAGGAACCGGTACTACGGGTTAGAGGTGAGGAACCTGGGTTAGAGGTGAGGAACCGGTACTACGGGTTAGAGGGGAGGAACCGGTACTACGGGTTAGAGGTTAGGAACCTGGGTTAGAGGTGAGGAACCTGGGTTAGAGGTGAGGAACCGGTACTACGGGTTAGAGGGGAGGAACGGTACTACGGGTTAGAGGTGAGGAACCTGGGTTAGAGGTGAGGAACCGGTACTACGGGTTAGAGGGGAGGAACCGGTACTACGGGTTAGAGGAACCAGTACTACGGGTTAGAGGTGAGGAACCGGTACTACGGGTTAGAGGAACCAGTACTACGGGTTAGAGGTGAGGAACCAGTACTACGGGTTAGAGGAACCAGTACTACGGGTTAGAGGAACCAATACTACGGGTTAGAGGTGATGAACCGGTACTACGGGTTAGAGGAACCGGTATTACGGGTTAGAGGGGAGGAACCGGTACTACGGGTTAGAGGAACCGGTATTACGGGTTAGAGGTGAGGAACCAGTATTACGGGTTAGAGGTGAGGAACCGGTAATACGGGTTAGAGGAACCGGTACTACGGGTTAGAGGTGAGGAACCAGTACTACGGGTTAGAGGAACCAGTATTACGGGTTAGAGGAACCGGTATTACGGGTTAGAGGTGAGGAACCGGTATTACGGGTTAGAGGTGAGGAAGCGGTACTACGGGTTAGAGGAACCGGTACTACGGGTTAGAGGTGAGGAACCAGTACTACGGGTTAGAGGAACCAGTACTACGGGTTAGAGGAACCAGTACTACGGGTTAGAGGTGAGGAACCACTACTACGGGTTAGAGGAACCAGTACTACGGGTTAGAGGAACCAGTACTACGGGTTAGAGGTGAGGAACCACTACTACGGGTTAGAGGAACCAGTACTACGGGTTAGAGGTGAGGAACCACTACTACGGGTTAGAGGAACCACTACTACGGGTTAGAGGAACCAGTACTACGGGTTAGAGGAACCAGTACTACGGGTTAGAGTGAGGAACCAGTACTACGGGTTAGAGGAACCAGTACTACGGGTTAGAGGTGAGGAACCAGTACTACGGGTTAGAGGTGAGGAACCAGTACTACGGGTTAGAGGAACCAGTACTACGGGTTAGAGGAACCAGTACTACGGGTTAGAGGTGAGGAACCAGTACTACGGGTTAGAGGTGAGGAACGCTGAGTCATGATTTACTACATGCTGTATTCTACTGAAGTGTGTGTGTGTGTGTGTGTGTGTGTGTGTGTGTGTGTGTGTGTGTGTGTGTGTGTAGGGTCCTCTCTCTGCTACCTCCCCCTCTGTCTGGCTGCCTTACACCTCCATCGATCAGCTGCTGCAGACGCTCAACGAGACGCAGACCAACAGCAGCGTGAGTACTTCCTGTTCCCTCGCTACTTCCTGTTCCCTCACTACTTCCTGTCCTGATCTTTACTTCCTGTCTCAGATGTATGACAAGGTTCGGGACAGATTGGAGGATTACCACCGGCAGGTCGAACAAACGACCAGACGGCGACTCCTCGCCCGCTGAGGTGACCTGACCGCTCCGGCCAATCAGAGGCGGGCATCAAGTGTTTTGTTTTTTATAAAAATCCTCTTTTGTACTTCGTCAGTCAATAAAGTTTTCTTTGCTCACCGAGTCATCTTTCTTCTTCTGTGGTGGTTAATGCCCAGTTCCAACGCACACACACACACATATAAAATGGTAGTCGTACGTTAGAAGATTATTATTAAAAGTCATAGAATAATGTGTGAAAGGTTGAAATATTCTGTCTGGATTAAATGTAATAGTGTAGAATCCGTTTTCATGAATAAAATCAGATTGTGTTTCTGCTGCCGCCTAGTGGCCGATTGAAGCGGTGCAGGCTTCAGAGCGTGTGACACCAGCTGGTTCCTTACTTTTCTTTTTAGTATTTAAAGAACCAGTTTATGTAGGAAATAGTTTTTTATTTTTCAATCATATCTGGACATTCCTTTCTTCTCAACAAGCGTCTGTTCAAGTGGACCTGAGATCTTCAAATCAATAAAGATTGAGATTCAAAGTAAGAGCTGGTCCCGTAGAGAGGAATTATTATAACCGCAATTAAATGTTATACCTGGAATCACAAATACAGGACAAAATGAATTCATCTCAATAAACATGTGAAACTAAATCCCAGGTTTGAAGGGATGTGGAGGGACAGGCGATAGACTGAGGTGAAGGAGGACGTCCCAACTCACACCTGAGGGGGAGGAGGCGAAATAAACCAATGGGAGATCCTCTCGTGTACATGGGTTACTTCCTGTTGCACACTGCCCCAAACAGCTTCATTATTTTATTAGGTTTATAACTGTTCTAATTATTTAAGTGTTAGAGTAACTGACAATTGAGTTTAATGATTATCATACAGCCAATATCTTCATTTATTTCTGTTTTCCCTCGACAACAGGTGACGTTTGGTTGTTGTAATTCTCCTCTCAGCCACAAGAGGCGCAGCAGGAACTATAGATAGCCTCCGTTGCCCCTTTCCCACCAAACCAGTTCCAGCTCCGTGCTCTTCTGGTTCCGAACCGGTTCTTCTTTTTAGCCCAGTTGTGTTTCCACCACTCAGCCCACTGGTGCTGCGTCGTGACGTCACTGTTTACGTCGCTGATTTTCTCAGCAATGCCGCTCACAACAACAGCCATGGGATACTACGTCTGACTATCATAACTGTTGTCATATTGTGGCATTAGCCGTTTTCTACAGGAACATTTTACCGGCGTATTTCTCTTGATGATTTGACTTGAGTAGGTTATTATATCACCTCCCATCTTCAGAGCAATCTGACTATTATAACATTAGCGTTAAGAAAGCTTACTGAAATATCTGCCACAACACAAGTAACCGGATCAAAGTAACATGACGTACAGTCCACTGTGAGTGCAGACGTGGATGTGTCCCATATCATTCATATCACATCATAATGTATCCTATATCTCCTTATCTGAGTCAGCTGAGCCGGATCTGGCCGTGCAGCACTCACAGTGTCACATACTGTCTGCAGAAGGATTATTTTAAGCAACACATTAAGTTGAGGAAACACTCGAGTCAAATTTAATTAAAGTCAGATCGTGTCTTAGACGGGGCAGTGATATCGTAAACCTGTTAATGTACGCATTCAAAAACTGCATGTCACATATAACATATGTAACATTAAGCTGTCAGTGGCTCTTTTTCCTGCTGTAACTACCAAATTTCCCCTCCGTGGGACTAATAAAGGTATTCATTCACCTTGCAGGCGCAGCTGTGTGGCTTTTATCCTGGATAAAGGGTTTAAGTCATGGATGTTAAAAGTTTAACTTCATATTTGTCTAATATTATAGTTCCCTTTTCATTCAGGAAGTATGACGCTGCACTGTCAGTGCGCTTCTACATGTTTGTGATTGGTCAAATGTTGTTTAGCCCCGCCCCTTTCATGTGAACGTGCACTCAGCCGGACAAAGAAACCCTGGCTTGAGTTACTGAGTTGACCAATCAGGCGGAGTGCACCTACATTATTTCAAAAAGGTGCAAATAAAAAATCCACCCGTATCAAATCCGTTGCAGCCCCGTTTTTAGAGATTTGGGTATGGAGGAAAAGAGAGAGGGTTGTGTTTTCTGACACTTTGTGAGTTCCCTGGAACACCGGGGACACATATGTATGTATAAAAGACGTCACAAAGTGCATTTTGCATGATAGGTCCCCTTTAAGCCAGATAACTCAAACGTATCCAGGGTATGTTGAACTGGATTCGTAGTACAGGCCTCGCATTAGAGGCCTTACCGATAATGGATGTCAGCTCTCGGAGATGTCAATGCGTGGTGCGGTTACCCGAAGTGACAGACCTAATGGTACGCTTATCTCTGCCTTAGACGCCTTACCGATAATGGACGTCCTCTCTCGGGAGATGTCAAGGAGTTGTGCGGTTACACAAAGTGACAGACCTAATCGTACACTTATATCTGCCCCAGAGTGCGCTCACAGACCCCCAAAGGACGGTCTAATGCTCTCCAGCATGTCTCGCTAATGTGTGCCCTTAGCAGGACGGAGCAGCTGACATTACAACCCAGGCATAAGTGTTTTGAAAGGCGGGGGAAAAGTCTTGTAAATACCTGGAAGTCCCATACCCTGTGCACACTGTTTACCCAGGATCCAAGCTCTTTCCCCGCTTTTTAAAAGCTGTCATGTGCCCTGGGAGTCCCATACCCTGTACACACATGTTTACCCAGGATCCAAGCTCTTTCCCGCTTTTTAATAGCTGTCATGTGCCCTGGGAGTCCCATACCCTGTACACACTTTTACCCAGGATCCAAGCTCTTTCCCGGCTTTTTAATAGCTGTTTGTGCCCTGGAGTCCCATACCCTGTACACACATGTTTACCCAGGATCCAAGCTCTTTCCCGCTTTTTAATAGCTGTCATGTGCCTGTATCCCATACCCTGTACACACATGTTTACCCAGGATCCAAGCTATTTCCCTGGCTTTTTAATAGCTGTTATGTGCCCTGGGAGTCCCATACCCTGTACACACATGTTTAACCAGGATCCAAGCTCTTTCCCCGCTTTTTAATAGCTGTCATGTGCCCTGGAGTCCCATACCCTGTACACACTGTTTACCCAGGATCCAAGCTTTTTCCTGGCTTTTTAATAGCTGTTATGTGCCCTGTAATTCCCATACCCTGTACACACATGTTTAACCCAGGATCCAAGCTATTTCCCTGGCTTTTTAATAGCTGTATGTGCCCTGGGAGTCCATACCCTGTACACACTTTTACCCAGGATCCAAGCTATTTCCCTGGCTTTTTAATAGCTGTTATGTGCCCTGGGAGTCCCATACCCTGTACACACATGTTTACCCAGGATCCAAGCTATTTCCCTGGCTTTTTAATAGCTGTCATGTGCCCTGGGAGTCCCATACCCTGTACACACTGTTTACCCAGGATCCAAGCTTTTTCCTGGCTTTTAATAGCTGTCATGTGACCTGTAATTCCCATACCCTGTACACACATGTTTACCCAGGATCCAAGCTATTTCCCTGGCTTTTTAATAGCTGTTGTGCCCTGGGAGTCCCATACCCTGTACACACTTTTACCCAGGATCCAAGCTCTTCTCCCGGCTTTTTAATAGCTGTCATGTGCCCTGTAATTCCCATACCCTGTACACACTGTTTACCCAGGATCCAAGCTATTTTCCTGGCTTTTTAATAGCTGTCATGTTCCCTGGAAGTCCCATACTAATTAAATGTATTTGTATGATATATTTCTGGGGTAGGAAAGTGACATTTCTGGGTGATTCTGTCAGTTTATGGAGCTTAGCCCACATCCTGGAGGTTCCAGGCCGAATTTGGGTTTCATAGGCTGCCTGCCATGGGCCCCCACCCGTGGAAAGAAGAAAAAAGTGAAGAAAATGGTTAATTATATCTTAAAATAATCAAAAATGAAGTTTTGAAAAAAGTCTGAAAAAACGACTAAGTGCCAACGAGAAGGGGAAATTAAAAGCTCAACCCTTCGGCGCTTCGGGCCGTTTTTTCCCCTTCTCCGTTGCAAGTTGCAACGGAGAAGCGGAAAAGGGTCCGGGGCTTCATTTCCCCTTCTCCGTCGAAAAAATTCATCCATACATTTCAGACTACACCGCACGAAATCGGAAACCCGGTTTTTGGTCATACTCTGAAAAAAACGGCTGTCTGCAAACGCGGAGGTGAAGTGTCCGCTCACCATGCACTATGGTCAGCCTTATTTTGTGCCTCAAGACCCCCCAGCCTGGTTCTCACAAAAGTTGACTGACAAATGTGCCTCTGGAGGAATGTAAGGGGAGTTGCCAGGGGACTCTATCCGCCTTATGAGGCACTATTTTCGGATACATTTTTTACATTTTCACCCCTTTTGCCTGGTTCTCAAAAAGTTTCTCTGACAAATGTGACTCTGGAGGAATGTCAGGGGAGTTGACAGGGGACTCTACCGCCTCATGAGGACTATTTTCGGACATTTTTACATTTTCACCCCTTGAGCCTGGTTCTCAAAAAAGTTTTCTTGACAAATGTGACTCTGGAGGAATGAGAGGGGAGTTGACAGGGGACTCTACCCCGTTATGAGGCACTATTTTCGGACACTTTTTTACATTTTCACCCCTTTTGCCTGGTTCTCAAAAAAGTTATCTCTGACAAATGTGACTCTGGAGGAATGTCAGGGGAGTTGACAGGGGACTCTACCCGCCTTATGAGGCACTATTTTCGGACACTTTTTTACATTTTCACCCCTTAGCCTGGTTCTCAAAAAGTTTTCTTTGACAAATGTGACTCTGGAGGAATGTCAGGGGAGTTGACAGGGGACTCTACCCGCCTCATGAGGCACTATTTTCGGATACACTTTTTTACATTTTCACCCCTTGCCTGGTTCTCAAAAAAGTTTTCTTGACAAATGTGACTCTGGAGGAATGAGAGGGGAGTTGACAGGGGACTCTACCCGCGTTATGAGGCACTATTTTCGGACATTTTTTACATTTTCACCCTTGAGCCTGGTTCTCAAAAAAGTTTCTCTGACAAATGTGACTCTGGAGGAATGTCAGGGGAGTTGACAGGGGACTCTACCCGCTCATGAGGCACTATTTTCGGACACTTTTTTACATTTTCACCCCTTGAGCCTGGTTCTCAAAAAAGTTTTCTTTGACAAATGTGACTCTGGAGGAATGAGAGGGGAGTTGACAGGGGACTCTACCCGCGTTATGACACTATTTTCGGACATTTTTTACATTTTCACCACTCTTGAGCCTGGTTCTCAAAAAAGTTTCTGACAAATGTGACTCTGGAGGAATGTCAGGGGAGTTGACAGGGGACTCTACCCGCCTCATGAGGCACTATTTTCGGACACTTTTTTACATTTTCACCCCTTGAGCCTGGTTCTCAAAAAAGTTTTCTTTGACAAATGTGACTCTGGAGGAATGAGAGGGGAGTTGACAGGGGACTCTACCCGCGTTATGAGGCACTATTTTCGGACACTTTCTTTACATTTTCACCCCTTTTTTGATGGATGAATTTGAACTTATTTTTTACTTTTTGCTCAGTTTGACCCGGTTCTGGCCACCGTGTTGCCTGGAGGATAGGACCGAGAGATGACAGACTCTCTGGCCGCCTCACAAGAGTCTATTGTCGGACCCTTTCTTTGCTTTTCCGGGTCACCCCAAACCCTCCCACGGTTGGGGCACCATAAATTGATGCATCAGACCAAATGTTGCCATCACCAGCCCTGCGGAGGTGGGACCATCCAACCCGGTGGTAACCCAATACATCCCTTGGTCCGTGCACCATGGATTGAAGCATCGGACCCAGTGTCGCAATCACCGGTCACACTAACGCATATAAACAGATAAATAGAACATCATTTTGATCAAATTAATTGTGTCTGTTCTAGTGAGGATGTCGTCCGAATGCCCGGTGTGCAGATTCTTCTATCTGGCGTTGAACAAGCACCTTAAGCACAAACATGCAGTGCGTAACTTGGAAGAGAGAGGCATCATTCTGAAAATGGCGAGTGGCAGGATAAATGTTCGCACCAAACCCTGTCCCATCACAGGGTGTTCGTATGCTGGGAAGAGACTGGACCGTCATGTAACTCATGACCATCCTGAGTTATCCCGATGTGAGGCACTTCAGGCAAGGCTGAAGCATAGTGTGGCCCTGCAGTTGCTCCATGACCTCCGTGAGACTAACCCCATCATTGGAATGGCTACATCATTGGATATAGACAATGAGGAGGAATACCCCGGGCATCCTCCACCCTTGTCCCCACATATTGAGTGTGACAACGAGGACTGCAGGCAGGTGGTGCTGGAAAATGTGGCATTGAGGGCTCAGAAGGATGCCCTCAATGATGAGGTGAAGACCCTGCGCTCCAGGCTGAAAAAGGAGCTAAAACCCAGGAAGCAGAGTGCCACTGCTGCTGTGCTTGAGGAAGAGGAAGATTGTATACGATTTAAGGGCCTTCCAATCACAAGTACCTCCGGCACGAACACAGCAGCCTCCGGTGGAGAGCCCGGTGTGAAGACCCCTGACCACCCTGTGATGCAGTCCCCAGCAGCCTCCGGTAGTAGGGCCCCTGTATGTCAGAAGACCCGTGCGTCTGTCTACAATAAGCTGAAAGCTAAGCTGTCTAAGAACTCGCCCTCCCCCACAAATCTCTGGTCCACTGGGAAGGGACGGGGGAATACCATGCGTGAAATCAAGTTGCCTAAAAGCATGGAGGCGTACCTTCAGACATACAGGGAGCATTGTGAGGGTGTCGCTCCGACAGTAAAACATAAAGAAAATGCTCTGTCGAAGGTCAGCCGGATAAAACACTTCCTCACATTCTCGTCCCATGGTGTGAAGCGGCTGTCAGACTGGCTGTTCCTGAAAGACTTAAATAAGATCCGTGGCTGGATCAAGTATATTTCGAAGTGGTGCCAGGCAGTCACCACATCGGAGTTCTTCCTGAAGAATGTGAATCATTTCATGAGGTACATGTCTGATTCAAAGCCCCGGGGGTGCAGGCTCACCAGGTCTGATATTTCCCACATAATCAGAGAGTTGAGAGCCAACATGAAAAACATGAAGAAGGCAGTCACTGTGCACCAGTTTAAGGTGAAAAGGAATAAACTGGATCATCTGCCGAGCCAGGCTGAACTTTTCGCCGCCATGGCGGCCGCAGAGAAGTGCATCCCCCAGCTCCTCGACCTGATGACCAGCACGCCGACCTCAAGCACCCAATACCTGCTATATGGCTATCTAACCCTCCATTGGAGCCTCCTCTATGGCCACCATCCGGGCGTGTACGCAAACATGACCAACATCGAGGTATTAGAGGCGGACAAAAGGGGAACTGCTGATGGCTACATCATCCATGTGCAGGACCACAAGACGGCCAAGACATTTGGCGAAGCACAGCTGGCGCTTACAGTAAATGAGTTTAGCTGGGTCATGCGGTGGATGGGGATAAAAGAGGCATTGCTGGGTCCTCAGAATGAATTCTTCCTTTCCACAACAGGGAAGTTGGCCTCCAGGAACCTGAATGCTCACTTGAAGAGTGCATGGGCTGATGCTGGGCTAGAAACAGCCGTCACCTTCACAATCCTGCTCACTGCCCTGACTGACAATATCAAGCATCACCAAGATCCAGCAAGCCGGTCGATTCTCGCCAGGTTTATGTGTCACGACATAACCACGGCTGACCGGTTCTACGCGAATGCACCTGGAATAAAGGAGGCATTGAAAATCCGCTCAATGTTCAGGGCGTCATCGGTTGCTGCAGCAGCTGCAGCAGAATCAGAAGGATGTCTACAGCCATCAGATGAGGATACCTCCGAAGAGGGCTCCGGGGCTGAGAGCAGCATACAAGACCCCAACCATACCTCTTCTTCAGAGCATGAGCAACCTGAAGGGTCATTGGAGCGGGAGCAGCAGCAGATGCGGAAGCGGGAGGGAAAGAGGCCAATGAAGTCTGGAATTGGACCGGTTGACTCAACCTGTTTGCCCTTGTGCACCGTACGAATTAGACCCCTGAATTGGTCCCCGGACCCCCGCTAAACATTGGGAGTATTTGTACCGTGTATACTGTTTTTGTCATGCATACTGTGTAAGCTGTTTTTGTTAAAAATAAAAATAAAAGGCGCCTGCTGCATTAGGGTTACCAGGGCCATGTGAAAATCCACCACAGAAGGGGTGGTGTTGCTGTGAAGAAGGTCGAATATGGATGCTGATGGGCGGGCATCATTAAGGTCAAAACATCCTCACAGCATGGAACCACTCCTGAAAATGTACATAATATGTGCATTCCCAGGAGTGGTTCCATGTTAAATTATATCGCGCAAAATGACAGGCTAAAACTCTCTTCCAGACGTTTACAAACACTTTTCCCGACCGTTTACATATTATTTCTGCCTTGTAAAGTGCAGGTTACCAGGGGCATGATAAAATCCTCCACAGAAGGGGTGGTGGTGCTGTGAAGAAGGTCGAATATGGATGCTGATGGGAGGACAGTAAAGCACCACAAAATCCACCCCCTTTAAGTGTTACCAGGGGCATGTGAAAATCCTCCACAGAGGGGGTGGTGGTGCTGTGAAGAAGGTCGAATATGGATGCTGATGGGCGGACAGTAAAGCACCACAAAATCCACCCCCCTTTTAGGGTCACCAGGGGCACGAAGTTCTGGAGGGTGTGAATGTCTGGGTTTAGTCCGAGGGGGAGTGCTTAAGTGCGGGTCCCCGGGCACTCACGGTGGGCAAGGTTATGGAAGTACACATGATTGGGACACATGCTGGAGGTCATTAGCCCGTCCTTTGGTGGTCTGTGAGCCGCCAAAGAGAGGTGATTTTCCCGGTCTCTCTCCTGGAGGTGTGAAATAAACTAAGTGCACACGTTAGGGAGACGTGCTGGAGGTCAGCAGCCAGAGAGCAGGACCACGCAGCCGCTGCCTGTTCAACCCAGGAAAAGGAGCTTGGATCCTGGGTAAACATGTGTGTACAGGGTATGGGACTCCCAGGGCACATAACAGCTATTAAAAAGCCAGGGAAATAGCTTGGATCCTGGTTAAACAGTGTGTACAGGGTATGGGAATTACAGGTCACATGACAGCTATTAAAAAGCGGGGAGAAGAGCTTGGATCCTGGGTAAACATGTATGTACATGGGTATGGGACTCCCAGGGCACATGACAGCTATTAAAAAGCGGGGAGAAGAGCTTGGATCCTGGGTAAACATGTGTGTACAGGGTATGGGACTCCCAGGGCACATGACAGCTATTAAAAAGCGGGAAGAGCTTGGATCCTGGGTAAACAGTGTGTACAGGGTATGGGACTCCCAGGGCACATGACAGCTATTAAAAAGCCAGGAAAATAGCTTGGATCCTGGTTAAAATATAGGCAGAGTGAACCCAGAGAGCAGGCCGGCGCAGCTGCCTTTTCAACCCAGGAATAAGTGTTCTAAAGGCGGGGTAAAGTTGTTTGAAATAGACACCTGGGTATACAGTGTTGAAATAGTCTGATACCTCCAGGGTGTATCACTGCCCTATACAAGCCAGGGAAGGTGCTTGAATCCTGGGGAAACATTTTTGAATTGTTTAAGTGTTTTTAAACGTCTGGAAGAGAGTTTTAGCCTGTCATTTTGCAGGATATCATTTCACATGGAACCACTCCTGAAAATGCACATAATATGTGCATTTTCAGGAGTGGTTCCATGTTAAATGATATACTGCAAAATGACAGGCTAAAACTCCCTTCCAGACCCAGGAATAAGTGTTCTAAAGGCGGGGTAAAGTTGTTTGAAATAGACACCTGGATATACAGTGTTGAAATAGTCTGATACCTCCAGGGTGTATCACTGCCCTATACAAGCCAGGGAAGGTGCTTGAATCCTGGGGAAACATTTTTGAATTGTTTAAGTGTTTTTAAATGTATGGAACAGTGTTTTGTCACTTTCAAAACTCTCCCGTCACTGGCCGGATAAATGGGGTCGATTTTATATTCCATCTGACCGTTAATATTCCAGTGAGACGAAGTACGTCTGATGGCCGGAGAGATCCCATGTTATTTCGTCCAGAAACGAGAGTATTCCCTTGCTCTGGTTAGTGTTGCCTATATTAGTGTGTTTTTTACAAGTGTGTGGTTCTAGTCACTCTGCTCAGCCCCAGCCTCCGATGTAAGCCTGACGTTCTTGGTTCTTGGCGGGCAGTCGAGTGGGGCCAGCTAAGAACCGTTTTTCGGGGCCGGCTGCGGTGGAAACAGGAAGAACCAGAGCTTAATCAGGCTCTAGCTCCAAACTGGCCTTGGAACTGGTTTGGTGGGAACCAACAGACAGCAGTAACAGTAGGTAGAAACAGTAGACAGTAACAGTAGGTAGTAATAGTAGGTAGTAACAGTAGGTAGTAACAGTAGGTAGTAACAATAGTCGGTAACAGTAGTCGGTAACAGTAGGTAGTAACAGTAGTCGGTAACAGTAGGTAGTAACAATAGTCGGTAACAGTAGTCGGTAACAGTAGGTAGTAACAGTAGGTAGTAACAGTAGTCGGTAACAGTAGGTAGTAACAGTAGGTAGTAACAGTAGTCGGTAACAGTAGTCGGTAACAGTAGGTAGTAACAGTAGTCGGTAACAGTAGGTAGTAACAGTAGGTAGTAACAGTAGGTAGTAACAGTAGTCGGTAACAGTAGACGGTAACAGTAGGTAGTAACAGTAGGTAGTAACAGTAGGTAGTAACAATAGTGGGTAACAGTAGGTAGTAACAGTAGTCGGTAACAGTAGGTAGTAACAGTAGTCGGTAACAGTAGGTAGTAACAATAGTCGGTAACAGTAGGTAGTAACAGTAGTCGGTAACAGTAGGTAGTAACTGTAGTCGGTAACAGTAGGTAGTAACAGTAGTCGGTAACAGTAGGTAGTAACAGTAGTCGGTAACAGTAGGTAGTAACAGTAGTCGGTAACAGTAGGTAGTAACAATAGTCGGTAACAGTAGTCGGTAACAGTAGGTAGTAACAGTAGGTAGTAACAGTAGTCGGTAACAGTAGGTAGTAACAGTAGGTAGTAACAGTAGTCGGTAACAGTAGTCGGTAACAGTAGGTAGTAACAGTAGTCGGTAACAGTAGGTAGTAACAGTAGGTAGTAACAGTAGTCGGTAACAGTAGACGGTAACAGTAGGTAGTAACAGTAGGTAGTAACAGTAGGTAGTAACAGTAGTCGGTAACAGTAGGTAGTAACAGTAGTCGGTAACAGTAGGTAGTAACAGTAGTCGGTAACAGTAGGTAGTAACAATAGTCGGTAACAGTAGTCGGTAACAGTAGGTAGTAACAGTAGGTAGTAACAGTAGTCGGTAACAGTAGTAGTAACAGTAGGTAGTAACAGTAGGTAGTAACAATAGTCGTAACAGTAGGTAGTAACAGTAGTCGGTAACAGTAGGTAGTAACAGTAGTCGGTAACAGTAGGTAGTAACAGTAGTCGGTAACAGTAGGTAGTAACAGTAGTCGGTAACAGTAGGTAGTAACAGTAGTCGGTAACAGTAGGTAGTAACAATAGTCGGTAACAGTAGGTAGTAACAGTAGTCGGTAACAGTAGGTAGTAACTGTAGTCGGTAACAGTAGGTAGTAACAATAGTCGGTAACAGTAGGTAGTAACAGTAGTCGGTAACAGTAGGTAGTAACAATAGTCGGTAACAGTAGTAGTAACAGTAGTAGTAACAGTAGGTAGTAACAGTAGTCGGTAACAGTAGGTAGTAACAGTAGGTAGTAACAGTAGTCGTAACAGTAGTCGGTAACAGTAGGTAGTAACAGTAGTCGGTAACAGTAGGTAGTAACAGTAGGTAGTAACAGTAGTCGGTAACAGTAGAGGTAACAGTAGGTAGTAACAGTAGGTAGTAACAGTAGGTAGTAACAGTAGTCGGTAACAGTAGGTAGTAACAGTAGTCGTAACAGTAGGTAGTAACAGTAGTCGGTAACAGTAGGTAGTAACAATAGTCGGTAACAGTAGTCGGTAACAGTAGGTAGTAACAGTAGGTAGTAACAGTAGTCGGTAACAGTAGGTAGTAACAGTAGGTAGTAACAGTAGGTAGTAACAATAGTCGGTAACAGTAGGTAGTAACAGTAGTCGGTAACAGTAGGTAGTAACAGTAGTCGGTAACAGTAGGTAGTAACAGGTCGGTAACAGTAGGTAGTAACAGTAGTCGGTAACAGTAGGTAGTAACAGTAGTCGGTAACAGTAGGTAGTAACAATAGTCGTAACAGTAGGTAGTAACAGTAGTCGGTAACAGTAGGTAGTAACTGTAGTCGTAACAGTAGGTAGTAACAATAGTCGGTAACAGTAGGTAGTAACAGTAGTCGGTAACAGTAGGTAGTAACAGTAGTCGGTAACAGTAGTCGGTAACAGTAGGTAGTAACAGTAGGTAGTAACAGCAGTCGGTAACAGTAGGTAGTAACAGTAGGTAGTAACAGTAGTCGGTAACAGTAGGTAGTAACAATAGTCGGTAACAGTAGTCGGTAACAGTAGGTAGTAACAGTAGTAGTAACAGTAGTCGGTAACAGTAGGTAGTAACAGTAGGTAGTAACAGTAGTCGGTAACAGTAGTCGGTAACAGTAGGTAGTAACAGTAGTCGGTAACAGTAGGTAGTAACAGTAGGTAGTAACAGTAGGTAGTAACAGTAGGCAGTAACAGTAGTCGGTAACAGTAGACGGTAACAGTAGTAGTAACAGTAGTCGGTAACAGTAGGTAGTAACAGTAGTCGGTAACAGTAGGTAGTAACAGTAGGTAGTAACAGTAGGTAGTAACAGTAGTCGGTAACAGTAGGTAGTAACAGTAGGTGGTGACAGTAGGTAGTAACAGTAGGTAGTAACAGTAGTCGGTAACAGTAGGTAGTAACAGTAGGTAGTAACAGTAGTCGGTAACAGTAGGTAGTAATAGTAGTCGGTAACAGTAGACGGTAACAGTAGTCGGTAACAGTAGGTAGTAACAGTAGTCGGTAACAGTAGGTAGTAACAGTAGGTAGTAATA
>JAAKFY010000060.1:46842-81915 GCA_011823955.1 Dissostichus mawsoni | reverse complement strand
TAGAGAACCTTTGATTACTCTATCATCCAAGGTTAGAGAACACTTTGATTACTCTATCATCCAGAGGGTTAGAGAACACTTTGATTACTCTATCATCCATAGGTTAAGGACACTTTGATTACTCTATCATCCAGAGGTTAGAGACACTTTCATTACTCTATCATCCAGATTAGAGAACACTTCATTACTCTATCATCCAGAGGGTTAGAGAACACTTTGATTACTCTATCATCCGAGTTAGGAACACTTTCATTACTCTATCATCCAGAGAGTTAGAGAACACTTTGATTACTCTATCATCCGAGTTAGAGGACACTTTCATTACTCTATCATCCAGAGGGTTAGAGAACACTTTGATTACTCTATCATCCAGAGGGTTAGAGAACACTTTCATTACTCTATCATCCAGAGGGTTAGAGAACACTTATTACTCTATCATCCAGAGGGTTAGAGAACACTTTGATTACTCTATCATCCAGAGGGTTTGAGAACACTTTGATTACTCTATCATCCAGAGGTTAGAGAACACTTTCATTACTCTATCATCCAGGGTTAGAGAACACTTTGATTACTCTATCATCCAGAGGTTAAGAACCTTTCATTACTCTATCATCCAGAGTTAGAGAACACTTTGATTACTCTATCATCCAGAGGGTTAGAGAACACTTTGATTACTCTATCATCCAGAGGGTTAGAGAACACTTTCATTACTCTATCATCCAGAGGTTGAGAAACTTTGATTCTCTATCATCCAGAGGTTAGAGAACCTTTCATTACTCTATCATCCAGAGGTTAGAGAACACTTTCATTACTCTATCATCCAGAGGTTAGAGGACACTTTCATTACTCTATCATCCAGAGGTTAGAGAACACTTTCATTACTCTATCATCCAGAGGGTTAGAGAACACTTTGATTACTCTATCATCCAGAGGTTAGAGAACACTTTGATTACTCTATCATCCAGAGGTTAGAGAACACTTTGATTACTCTATCATCCAGAGGTTAGAGAACACTTTCATTACTCTATCATCCAGAGGGTTAGAGAACACTTTGATTACTCTATCATCCAGAGGTTAGAGAACACTTTGATTACTCTATCATCCAGAGGGTTAGAGAACACTTTCATTACTCTATCATCCAGAGGGTTAGAGAACACTTTGATTACTCTATCATCCAGAGGTTAGAGAACACTTCATTACTCTATCATCCAGAGGTTAGAGAACACTTTGATTACTCTATCATCCAGAGGTTAGAGAACACTTTGATTACTCTATCATCCAGAGGTTAGAGAACACTTTGATTCTCTATCATCCAGAGGGTTAGAGAACACTTTGATTACTCTATCATCCAGAGGGTTAGAGAACACTTTTACTCTATCATCCAGAGGTTAGAGAACACTTTCATTACTCTATCATCCAGAGGTTAGAGAACACTTTCATTACTCTATCATCCAGAGGTTTAGAGAACACTTTCATTACTCTATCATCCAGAGGTTAGAGAACACTTTCATTACTCTATCATCCAGAGGTTAGAGAACACTTTCATTACTCTATCATCCAAGGTTAGAGAACACTTTGATTACTCTATCATCCAGAGGTTAGAGAACACTTTGATTACTCTATCATCCAGAGGTTAGAGCACTTTCATTACTCTATCATCCAGAGGTTAGAGAACACTTTGATTACTCTATCATCCAGAGGTTAGAGGACACTTTGATTACTCTATCATCCAGAGGGTTAGAAACACTTTGATTACTCTATCATCCAGAGGGTTAGAGAACACTTTGATTACTCTATCATCCAGAGTTAGAGAACACTTTGATTACTCTATCATCCAGAGGTTAGAGAACACTTTGATTACTCTATCATCCAGAGGTTAGAGAACACTTTCATTACTCTATCATCCAGAGGTTAGAGAACACTTTGATTACTCTATCATCCAGAGGTTTAGAGAACACTTTCATTACTCTATCATCCAGAGGGTTAGAGAACACTTTCATTACTCTATCATCCAGAGGTTAGAGAACACTTTCATTACTCTATCATCCAGAGGTTAGAGAACACTTTCATTACTCTATCATCCAGAGGTTAGAGAACACTTTCATTACTCTATCATCCAGAGGGTTAGAGAACACTTTGATTACTCTATCATCCAGAGGTTAGAGAACACTTTCATTACTCTATCATCCAGAGGGTTAGAGAACACTTTGATTACTCTATCATCCAGAGGGTTAGAGAACACTTTCATTACTCTATCATCCAGAGGTTAGAGAACACTTTGATTACTCTATCATCCAGAGGTTAGAGACACTTTGATTACTCTATCATCCAGAGGTTAGAGAACACTTTGATTACTCTATCATCCAGAGGGTTAGAGAACACTTTCATTACTCTATCATCCAGAGGGTTAGAGAACACTTTGATTACTCTATCATCCAGAGGTTAGAGAACACTTTGATTACTCTATCATCCAGAGGTTAGAGAACACTTTGATTACTCTATCATCCAGAGGTTAGAGAACACTTTGATTACTCTATCATCCAGAGGGTTAGAGAACACTTTGATTACTCTATCATCCAGAGGTTAGAGAACACTTTGATTACTCTATCATCCAGAGGTTAGAGAACACTTTCATTACTCTATCATCCAGAGGTTAGAGAACACTTTGATTACTCTATCATCCAGAGGGTTAGAGAACACTTTTACTCATCATCCAGAGGTTAGAGAACACTTTGATTACTCTATCATCCAGAGGTTAGAGAACACTTTCATTACTCTATCATCCAGAGGTTAGAGAACACTTTCATTACTCTATCATCCAGAGGTTAGAGAACACTTTCATTACTCTATCATCCAGAGGTTAGAGAACACTTTCATTACTCTATCATCCAGAGGGTTAGAGAACACTTTGATTACTCTATCATCCAGAGTTAGAGAACACTTTCATTACTCTATCATCCAGAGGTTAGAGAACACTTTCATTACTCTATCATCCAGAGGTTAGAGAACACTTTGATTACTCTATCATCCAGAGTTAGAGAACACTTTGATTACTCTATCATCCAGAGGTTAGAGAACACTTTGATTACTCTATCATCCAGAGGTTAGAGAACACTTTCATTACTCTATCATCCAGAGGTTAGAGAACACTTTCATTACTCTATCATCCAGAGGTTAGAGAACACTTTCATTACTCTATCATCCAGAGGGTTAGAGAACACTTTGATTACTCTATCATCCAGAGGGTTAGAGAACACTTTCATTACTCTATCATCCAGAGGTTAGAGAACACTTTGATTACTCTATCATCCAGAGTTAGAGAACACTTTCATTCTCTATCATCCAGAGGTTAGAGAACACTTTGATTACTCTATCTCCAGAGGGTTAGAGAACACTTTGATTACTCTATCATCCAGAGGGTTAGAGAACACTTTGATTACTCTATCATCCAGAGGTTAGAGAACACTTTGATTACTCTATCATCCAGAGGTTAGAGAACACTTTCATTACTCTATCATCCAGAGGTTAGAGAACACTTTCATTACTCTATCATCCAGAGGTTAGAGAACACTTTCATTACTCTATCATCCAGAGGTTAGAGAACACTTTCATTACTCTATCATCCAGAGGTTAGAGAACACTTTGATTACTCTATCATCCAGAGGTTAGAGAACACTTTGATTACTCTATCATCCAGAGGTTAGAGAACACTTTGATTACTCTATCATCCAGAGGGTTAGAGAACACTTTCATTACTCTTCATCCAGAGGGTTAGAGAACACTTTGATTACTCTATCATCCAGGGTTAGAGAACACTTTCTCTATTATCCAGAGGGTTAGAGAACACTTTGATTACTCTATCATCCAGAGGGTTAGAGAACACTTTGATTACTCTATCATCCAGAGGTTAGAGAACACTTTGATTACTCTATCATCCAGAGGGTTAGAGAACACTTTGATTACTCTATCATCCAGAGGGTTAGAGAACACTTTGATTACTCTATCATCCAGAGGTTAGAGAACACTTTGATTACTCTATCATCCAGAGGGTTAGAGAACACTTTCATTACTCTATCATCCAGAGGTTGAGAACACTTTGATTACTCTATCATCCAGAGAGTTAGAGAACACTTCATTACTCTATCATCCAGAGGGTTAGAGAACACTTTGATTACTCTATCATCCAGAGGGTTAGAGAACACTTTGATTACTCTATCATCCAGAGGGTTAGAGAACACTTTGATTACTCTATCATCCAGAGGGTTAGAGAACACTTTCATTACTCTATCATCCAGAGGGTTAGAGAACACTTTCATTACTCTATCATCCAGAGGTTAGAGAACACTTTGATTACTCTATCATCCAGAGGTTAGAGGACACTTTCATTACTCTATCATCCAGAGGTTAGAGAACACTTTCATTACTCTATCATCCAGAGGGTTAGAGACACTTTCATTACTCTATCATCCAGAGGGTTAGAGAACACTTTCATTACTCTATCATCCAGAGGTTAGAGACACTTTCATTACTCTATCATCCAGAGGGTTAGAGACACTTGATTACTCTATCATCCAGAGGGTTAGAGAACACTTTCATTACTCTATCATCCAGAGGGTTAGAGAACACTTTCATTACTCTATCATCCAGAGGTTAGAGAACACTTTGATTACTCTATCATCCAGAGGTTAGAGAACACTTTGATTACTCTATCATCCAGAGGTTAGAGAACACTTTGATTACTCTATCATCCAGAGGTTAGAGAACACTTTGATTACTCTATCATCCAGAGGTTAGAGAACACTTTCATTACTCTATCATCCAGAGGTTAGAGACACTTTCATTACTCTATCATCCAGAGGGTTAGAGAACACTTTCATTACTCTATCATCCAGAGGTTAGAGAACTTTGATTACTCTATCATCCAGAGGGTTAGAGGACACTTTGATTACTCTATCATCCAGAGGGTTAGAGAACACTTTGATTACTCTATCATCCGAGGGTTAGAGAACACTTTCATTACTCTATCATCCAGAGGGTTAGAGAACACTTTGATTACTCTATCATCCAGAGGTTAGAGAACACTTTGATTACTCTATCATCCAGAGGTTAGAGAACACTTTGATTACTCTATCATCCAGAGGTTAGAGAACACTTTGATTACTCTATCATCCAGAGTTAGAGACACTTTCATTACTCTATCATCCAGAGGGTTAGAGAACACTTTGATTACTCTATCATCCAGAGGGTTAGAGAACACTTTCATTACTCTATCATCCAGAGGGTTAGAGAACACTTTCATTACTCTATCATCCAGAGGTTAGAGAACACTTTCATTACTCTATCATCCAGAGGTTAGAGAACACTTTCATTACTCTATCATCCAGAGAGTTAGAGAACACTTTCATTACTCTATCATCCAGAGGTTAGAGAACACTTTGATTACTCTATCATCCAGAGGGTTAGAGAACACTTTGATCACTCTATCATCCAGAGGGTTAGAGAACACTTTGATTACTCTATCATCCAGAGGTTAGAGAACACTTTGATTACTCTATCATCCAGAGGTTAGAGAACACTTTGATTACTCTATCATCCAGAGGTTAGAGAACACTTTGATTACTCTATCATCCAGAGGTTAGAGAACACTTTCATTACTCTATCATCCAGAGGGTTAGAGAACACTTTGATTACTCTTATCATCCAGAGAGTTAGAGAACACTTTGATTACTCTATCATCCAGAGGTTAGAGAACACTTTGATTACTCTATCATCCAGAGGTTAGAGAACACTTTGATTACTCTATCATCCAGAGGTTAGAGAACACTTTGATTACTCTATCATCCAGAGGTTAGAGAACACTTTCATTACTCTATCATCCAGAGGGTTAGAGAACACTTTGATTACTCTATCATCCAGAGGTTAGAGAACACTTTGATTACTCTATCATCCAGAGGTTAGAGAACACTTTCATTACTCTATCATCCAGAGGTTAGAGAACACTTTTGATTACTCTATCATCCAGAGGGTTAGAGAACACTTTGATTACTCTATCATCCAGAGGGTTAGAGAACACTTTGATTACTCTATCATCCAGAGGTTAGAGAACACTTTCATTACTCTATCATCCACGAGGGCCCCTTTAACAACAGCATGTGTATCATTGAGTTTACCGTGGACAGGAGGGGGCCCCTGGCAGGGGGGCGGGGTGCTGATGGTCGGGGGGGAAGGCTTGTTTCCTGTAATCACTGTGGGGCCCTTCTGAGGGGGGGCATCTTCACCGTCACGCCCCGGGGGCCACAGAGATGGTCTTCTGTGGAAACATCAAACATTATTACTTTTGTTATGATTTCAAGGATTCAAGGCTCTTATTGGTCCTTCGTGCAGAGCTGCAGTCGATCTGAGGGCCCTCCAGCAGAGCAACACAATGACACTGAGACAATAGTGCAAGTTAATACAAATGAAAACAAATGATGAGACAGAAACAGCGGCCCCCCTTTAAAGGGCTCCTATTAAACTATTTTTAGTCATATATTATGGGTCTCAGATATATACAAATATATAAAAACATGTCTCTGAGTGTCCTGCTCCAAACCCCAAACAGATCCTTGTAGCCCCCCCCCCCTCTCTTCCAGCTGTTACTAAAGACATGTCTCTGAAGTGTCCTGCTCCAAACCCCAAACAGATCCTTGTAGCCCCCCCCTCTCTTCCAGCTGTTACTAAAGACATGTCTCTGAAGTGTCCTGCTCCAAACCCCAAACAGATCCTTGTAGCCCCCCCCTCTCTTCCAGCTGTTACTAAGACATGTCTCTGAAGTGTCCTGCTCCAAACCCCAAACAGATCCTTGTAGCCCCCCCCTCTCTTCCAGCTGTTACTAAGACATGTCTCTGAAGTGTCCTGCTCCAAACCCCAAACAGATCCTTGTAGCCCCCCCCTCTCTTCCAGCTGTTACTAAAGACATGTCTCTGAAGTGTCCTGCTCCAAACCCCAAACAGATCCTTGTAGCCCCCCCCTCTCTTCCAGCTGTTACTAAGACATGTCTCTGAAGTGTCCTGCTCCAAACCCCAAACAGATCCTTGTAGCCCCCCCCCTCTCTTCCAGCTGTTACTAAAGACATGTCTCTGAAGTGTCCTGCTCCAAACCCCAAACAGATCCTTGTAGCCCCCCCCCTCTCTTCCAGCTGTTACTAAGACATGTCTCTGAAGTGTCCTGCTCCAAACCCCAAACAGATCCTTGTAGCCCCCCCCCTCTCTTCCAGCTGTTACTAAAGACATGTCTCTGAAGTGTCCTGCTCCAAACCCCAAACAGATCCTTGTAGCCCCCCCCCCCTTCCAGCTGTTACTAAGACATGTCTCTGAAGTGTCCTGCTCCAAACCCCAAACAGATCCTTGTAGCCCCCCCCCTCTCTTCCAGCTGTTACTAAAGACATGTCTCTGAAGTGTCCTGCTCCAAACCCCAAACAGATCCTTGTAGCCCCCCCCCTCTCTTCCAGCTGTTACTAAAGACATGTCTCTGAAGTGTCCTGCTCCAAACCCCAAACAGATCCTTGTAGCCCCCCCCCTCTCTCCAGCTGTTACTAAAGACATGTCTCTGAAGTGTCCTGCTCCAAACCCCAAACAGATCCTTGTAGCCCCCCCCCCTCTCTTCCAGCTGTTACTAAAGAGCTGACTCTGGGTCAGTAGCTTTAGAGAGAGAGTAGATCTCATCAGGAGAACTCTCCCAGCAGAAACTCAGCTAAATGCTGCCGTGATTAAACTCCATATCATGTTCCAAACCACATCAAGGATTCTCTCTGAAACAGCATGGAGCTCAAACTCTCTCTCTCTCTCAGGTTTACCACAAGGTGAGTTCCTTTTGATTTCCTGCTTCTTCACACATACTCTCTCCAGTACAGGTTAGCTCTGAGTGTTAGCATGCTAATGTAAACACAGACCATATTACTTCCAGAACACGTCTCATTGTTTCTGACAGCAACGTTTCTGATTGGCCCGTGGGTGTAAAGCCCACATTTTTATGTATAAAAGTCATCAAGACCGGACCTGGGGGCACAGAGCCTTCTCCCCCCCCCCCCCTCCTCTGGAACTCCCTCCCCCATCAGAGACTGACCTCACCACCTTCAAAACACTCACCTCTTCAATCTGCTTTTAATGTGTGATTGTTTTGGTATTGCTTGATTTTAATTTGACTTTAGCTGTATTTATTTGTTGTTCTTTTCTTTTCACTATCTCTGTAAAGCGACTTTGAGCACCTGTAAAAGTACTGACAAAATACAACTATTATTATTATCAAAAAGTGCATTTTGCAAAACAGGAGACCTTTAAAGGTATAAAACAAGGAGTGATGGATGAGTTCAACAGGAAGCTCACCTGTACGGTGGAGGTGGACTGAACCATTCTGGTCTGAGCGGGGGAGGCCAGGCGGACGGTCTGAGGAGCCTGAAGATGAGGGGGGGGTCGACACGTTAGACAGCAGGATAACGTCCACATATCAGTGACCTCCTGAAACACTGTGATAACGCTAAAGCTCAGCTACTCTCTAACAGGAAGCAGCAACACACGATACAGCGAGCTGGGCTCAGGTGAACGAGGGAATGCATCAGGTGTGTATTATCTTTGATAGATAGAGACTGTCCTGGACCATCAAACACCCAAAGTAAACTTACTAGTGTTAGTGGACTCAACTCTATTAAATACAACACTAAAAAGGAATTATAGGGTTTCCGTTAGACGGTACCAAACTGCCCAAATCGACGTAGCAACTTTTAAACCTTGTCTGCATAAGTTAATTAATGCAAAAATAATGCAACTTAAACTAACCGTGTAAATGTCCCAGCATGCAGGTTATCATCCAGCAGTCTCTGTGTTCTGGAGACTCTACATCTCCATCAGAACCCTTTGGGGTCTCAATGTGTCTCTGTGTTCTGGAGACCCTACATCTCTATCAGAACCCTTTGGGGTCTCAATGTGTCTCTGTGTTCTGGAGACCCTACATCTCTATCAGAACCCTTTGGGGTCTCAATGTGTCTCTGTGTTCTGGAGACCCTACATCTCTATCAGAACCCTTTGGGGTCTCAATGTGTCTCTGTGTTCTGGAGACCCTACATCTCTATCAGAACCCTTTGGGGTCTCATGTGTCTCTGTGTTCTGGAGACCCTACATCTCTATCAGAACCCTTTGGGGTCTCAATGTGTCTCTGTGTTCTGGAGACTCTACATCTCTATCAGAACCCTTTGGGGTCTCAATGTGTCTCTGTGTTCTGGAGACCCTACATCTCTATCAGAACCCTTTGGGGTCTCAATGTGTCTCTGTGTTCTGGAGACCCTACATCTCTATCAGAACCCTTTGGGGTCTCAACGTGTCTCTGTGTTCTGGAGACCCTACATCTCTATCAGAACCCTTTGGGGTCTCAACGTGTCTGTGTTCTGGAGACCCTACATCTCTATCAGAACCCTTTGGGGTCTCAACGTGTCTGTGTTCTGGAGACTCTACATCTCTATCAGAACCCTTTGGGGTCTCAACGTGTCTGTGTTCTGGAGACCCTACATCTCTATCAGAACCCTTTGGGGTCTCAACGTGTCTCTGTGTTCTGGAGACTCTACATCTCTATCAGAACCCTTTGGGGTCTCAACGTGTCTGTGTTCTGGAGACCCTACATCTCCATCAGAACCCTTTGGGGTCTCAACGTGTCTCTGTGTTCTGGAGACTCTACATCTCTATCAGAACCCTTTGGGGTCTCAACGTGTCTCTGTGTTCTGGAGACTCTACATCTCTATCAGAACCCTTTGGGGTCTCAATGTGTCTCTGTGTTCTGGAGACCCTACATCTCTATCAGAACCCTTTGGGGTCTCAATGTGTCTCTGTGTTCTGGAGACTCTACATCTCTATCAGAACCCTTTGGGGTCTCAATGTGTCTCTGTGTTCTGGAGACCCTACATCTCTATCAGAACCCTTTGGGGTCTCAACGTGTCTCTGTGTTCTGGAGACCCTACATCTCTATCAGAACCCTTTGGGGTCTCAACGTGTCTATGAGCTGGAGACCCTACATCTCTATCAGAACCCTTTGGGGTCTCAACGTGTCTGTGTTCTGGAGACTCTACATCTCTATCAGAACCCTTTGGGGTCTCAACGTGTCTCTGTGTTCTGGAGACCCTACATCTCTATCAGAACCCTTTGGGGTCTCAATGTGTCTCTGTGTTCTGGAGACTCTACATCTCTATCAGAACCCTTTGGGGTCTCAACGTGTCTCTGTGTTCTGGAGACCCTACATCTCTATCAGAACCCTTTGGGGTCTCAATGTGTCTCTGTGTTCTGGAGACTCTACATCTCTATCAGAACCCTTTGGGGTCTCAACGTGTCTCTGTGAGCTCCAGACAGACCATAGTATGAAGGGTATTAAAGGTATTGAACGTACCGTGGAGGTGGTGGTGACCCGGACCGTGGCCCCCGCAGTGGGCGTGGCTGGTCTCTGGATGATGGCCCCGCCCCCCTGCTGGGTCTTGGCCTGAGCCTGAGCCAGAACCTGCTGAGGAACCATCACCAGCTGACCCGTCTCCGTACGAACCAGAACCATCCCTGAGGACAGGAGCAGGACAAACAGTCAAACAGTTAACAAATCAATCAATCGATCAGTCAGTCAAACAATCAGTCAACCAAGCAATCAATCAGTCAACCAACCAACCAACCAGTCAACCAACCAACCAGTCAACCAGTCAGTCAACCAACCAACCAATCAGTCAACCAGTCAACCAACCAACCAGTCAACCAACCAACCAGTCAACCAGTCAACCAGTCAACCAGTCAACCAATCAGTCAACCAACCAATCAGTCAAGCAATCAGTAAACCAATCAACCAATCAGTCAACCAACCAACCAACCAGTCAACCAACCAACCAACCAACCAGTCAACCAGTCAACCAACCAACCAGTCAACCAGTCAACCAACCAATCAGTCAAGCAATCAGTAAACCAATCAACCAATCAGTCAACCAACCAACCAACCAACCAAACAGTCAACCAGTCAACCAGTCAGTCAACCAACCAACCAGTCAACCAGTCAGTCAACCAACCAACCAACCAACCAATCAGTCAACCAACCAACCAGTCAGTCAACCAACCAACCAATCAGTCAACCAACCAACCAGTCAACCAGTCAGTCAACCAACCAACCAAGCAATCAATCAGTCAACCAACCAACCAGTCAACCAACCAACCAGTCAACCAGTCAGTCAACCAACCAACCAATCAGTCAACCAACCAACCAACCAGTCAACCAACCAACCAGTCAACCAGTCAACCAATCAGTCAACCAACCAATCAGTCAAGCAATCAGTAAACCAATCAACCAATCAATCAACCAACCAACCAACCAGTCAACCAACCAACCAACCAGTCAACCAGTCAACCAACCAACCAGTCAACCAGTCAACCAACCAATCAGTCAAGCAATCAGTAAACCAATCAACCAATCAGTCAACCAACCAACCAACCAACCAACCAGTCAACCAGTCAGTCAACCAACCAACCAGTCAACCAGTCAGTCAACCAACCAACCACCAACCAATCAGTCAACCAACCAACCAGTCAGTCAACCAACCAACCAACCAGTCAACCAGTCAGTCAACCAACCAACCAAGCAATCAATCAGTCAACCAACCAACCAACCAGTCAACCAACCAACCAGTCATCCAGTCAGTCAACCAACCAACCATCCAGTCAACCAACCAACCAATCAGTCAAGCAATCAGTAAACCAATCAACCAACCAGTCAACCAGTCAGTCAACCAACCAACCAACCAGTCAACCAGTCAACCAATCAACCAACCAATCAGTCAAGCAATCAGTAAAACAATCAACCAATCAGTCAACCAACCAACCAATCAGTCAAGCAATCAACCAATCAGTCAACCAATCAGTAAACCAACCAATCAATCAACCAATCAGTAGGCCTGTCACGATAATTAATTTAGTTGGACGATACATTTTCCCGGAAATGATTGCGATAAACGATAATATTGTCGGCACCGTTGTAAGACCATTTTAGACCACTGACATCATGATAATATACAATAATAATTCAAGTACATCCTTTCAAACATAACTTTTTATTGAACATCCAACATTGCAAATGAAATGTGAAATAATATTCAAATATATAAATTATATATAATAAATAAAACAAATGAAATTATAAAAAATTAATTAAAATCACACAACCAAAACAATCAATTAAATAGACTCAGGCTGGAAAACAGAACTTTCTCTCTCATATATATATATATATGTATATATATATATATATATATACATATATTATATATATATATATACCACTATTAAAGAACGAATCTGCAACAGGGACATAGAGCTGTTAGCCGTTAGCATGAAGCCCCACTATTTACCTCGGGAATTCACGCATGTTATCGTGATAGCTGCATATATTCACCCCTCTGCAAACGCTGAAGAGGCATGTAACGTCATCAGCTCTACTGTAAGCAGACTGCAAACACAGCACCCAAATGCTCTTCTCTGATCTCTGGAGACTTCAATCAGGCCTCTCTCTCAAAAACTCTGCCCACTTTCAAACAATATGTTACCTGCACCACCAGAGGCAATAAAACACTGGACTTATTGTATGCCAACACCAAGGATGCATTCAGCTCATCCCCCCTTCCTCCCCTGGGCAATTCTGATCACAACCTGGTTCACCTCCAGCCTGTGTACCAACCTCTGGTCCACAGACAGCCGGTGCCCACACGCACCGTGAAGAAGTGGTCTGAGGAGTCTGAGGAGGCCCTGAAAGACTGTTTCCACACTACTGCATGGGATGTGTTCACTGACTCTCACGGGGAGGACATCAACGGCCTTACAGACTGCATCACGGACTATATGAGCTTCTGTGAGGAAAACGTCGTACCCACCAGGACTGTACGGTGTTTTCCCAACAACAAAACCCTGGTTACCCCTGGAATAAAGGCTCTCCTGAAGGACAAAAAGAGGGCCTTCAGATCTGGCAACAGAGAGGAGCTGAAGACTGTACAGGGGAGCTGAGGTGGAAAAAAGCTGGTCCTTGGACACCTCCGGCCCCTTGTGGGACCATCAATGGACCCGCTGCAGTTCGTCTACCAGCCTGCCATCGGGGTGGATGACGCCGTCATCTACCTGCTGCAGAGGTCCCTCTCCCACCTGGAGAAGCCTGGGGGGGGGGCACTGTGAGGATCATGTTCTTTGATTTCTCCAGTGCCTTGAACACCATCCAGCCCCCGCTCCTGGGGGACAAGCTGCAGCTGTCGGGGGTGGATCACCACCTCACCTCCTGGATCCTGGACTACCTCACCAACCGCCCACAGTATGTGAGGACCAGGGAGGGTCAATCAGACACCGTCATCAGCAGTACGGGGGCCCCCCAGGGGTGGTGCTGGCACCGTTTCTCTTCACCCTCTACACTGCAGACTTCACCCACAACACTGCAACCTGTCACCTGCAGAAGTTCTCTGACGACTCCGCCATCGTTGGCCTCGTCTCCAATGAGGACGACAGGGAGTACAGGGAGCTGACGCAGGACTTCACCCTCTGGTGCCAGAGGAACCCCCTCCAGCTCAACACAGCGAAGACCAAGGAGCTGGTGGTGGATTTCAGACGGCGCCATCACTCCCCCCCGACACCAGTGAACATCCAGGGAGCGGACATTGAGATTGTGAAATCTTACAAATACCTGGGTGTTCATCTGAACAATAAACTGGACTGGACTGATAATTCTGCTGCTCTGTACAAGAAGGGACAGAGCAGACTCTTTCTGCTGAGGAGACTGAGGTCTTTCGGGGTGCAGGGGGCACTCCTTCAGACTCTTTACGACTCTGTTGTGGCATCAGCCATTTTCTATGGTGTGGCCTGCTGGGGCAGCAGCATCTCGGCTGCTGACAGGAAGAGACTGAACAGACTGGTAAGGTCGCTCTGTCCTGGGGAGTCCTCTGGACACTGTGGAGGTGGTGGGAGACAGGAGTCCTCTGGACACTGTGGAGGTGGAGGGAGACAGGAGTCCTCTGGACACTGTGGAGGTGGTGGGAGACAGGAGTCCTCTGGACACTGTGGAGGTGGTGGGAGACAGGAGTCCTCTGGACACTGTGGAGGTGGTGGGAGACAGGAGAATGGCAGTCAAGCTGTCCTCCCTGCTGGACAATATGTCCCACCCCTTCCAGGACACCCTGTCCTCACTGTGCAGCTCCTTCAGTGACAGGCTGCTGCAGCCCGCTGTCTCACGGAGATACCGCAGGTCCTTCCTTCCTGCAGCGGTCAGACTATACAACCAGCACAGCCCCTAGTAGACCCCCCCCTCCCCTTGCTGCTAAATACCAATCAACTATGTGCTATATGTGCAATATATATATGCCGTTAATAACTGTGTAATATATACCTGCTGCTAAATCCTTAGAACTGTTACAGGATTTGTATTTTGAAAAGTATTTTCTTTTACTTTTATTTCTTTTATTATATTTTGTATTATATCATAACTTAGTACTTTTTTTTAACATATGTAACATGAAGCTGTCTGTGGCTCTTTCCTGCTGTAACGATGCACATGTCCCCTCTGTGGGACTAATGAAGGGATTCTGCTTCTGATATAAATAAATATGAGAACACATTGTCTCACAAGCAAAAAAACCTCCTTAAAATAAAACAACAGTCAAGTGTACAGTGTGTCCACTGTGTCCACTGTGTCCACTGTGACCACTGTGTCCACTGTGTCCACTGTGTCCACTCTCACCACTGTGTCCACTGTGACCACTGTGTCCACTCTCACCACTGTGTCCACTGTGACCACTGTGACCACTGTGTCCACTGTGTCCACTGTGACCACTGTGTCCACTGTGACCACTGTGACCACTGTGACCACTGTGTCCACTGTGTCCACTCTCACCACTGTGTCCACTGTGACCACTGTGTCCACTGTGTCCACTGTGTCCACTGTGACCACTGTGTCCACTGTGTCCACTGTGAGCACTGTGACCACTGTGTCCACTGTGACCACTGTGTCCACTGTGTCCACTGTGACCACTGTGACCACTGTGACCACTGTGACCACTGTGTCCACTGTGTCCACTGTGACCACTGTGTCCACTGTGTCCACTGTGACCACTGTGTCCACTCTCACCACTGTGTCCACTGTGACCACTGTGACCACTGTGTCCACTGTGACCACTGTGACCACTGTGACCACTGTGACCACTGTGTCCACTGTGTCCACTGTGTCCACTGTGACCACTGTGTCCACTGTGTCCACTGTGACCACTGTGACCACTGTGACCCAGATGCCTCAACAGGCCATATTTGAAAGATTTCGAGCAAGGAACACCCCACCCCTCACAGCGCGCCTGGCTGTGTGAGCCCCGCCCCTCACAGCGCGCCTGGCTGTGTGAGCCCCGCCCCTCACAGCGCGCCTGGCTGTGTGTGAGCCCCGCCCCTCACAGCGCCCCGGGCTGTGTGTGAGCCCCGCCCCTCACAGCGCGCCGGGCTAACACGAGCTCAGAAAAGTTATCGAGTCCATTTTTATTTATCGTATGATAAGTCAATTTATTGATTATCGTACGATAAGTCAATTTATTAATTATCGCGACAGGCCTACCAATCAGTCAACCAATCAATTAAGCAGTCAGTCAGTCAACCAATCAATGAAGCAGTCAGTCAGTCAGTCAGTCAGTCAGTCAACCAATCAATGAAGCAGTCAGTCAGTCAGTCAGTCAGTCAGTCAGTCAACCAATCAATGAAGCAGTCAGTCAGTCAGTCAGTCAGTCAGTCAGTCAACCAATCAGTCAGTCAGTCAGTCAGTCAGTCAGTCAGTCAGTCAGTCAGTCAGTCAGTCAGTCAGTCAGTTCCTCACCGGGGGGCATGCTGAACCCTGGGGGCAGCTGGATGGTGGTCTGCTGCTGCTGGGGCCTCACAGCCAGCTGGGGGGCCGTCGCTCTGCCGGGGGCCGCCAGCCCGGGCCTCTGCTGCTGGAGGGAGGGGGCCACCGTCACAATGGGGTTCCCTGGGGGCCTCACCATCACAGGGGTCCCCGGGGGCCTCACCACCACAGGGGCCCCCGGGGGCCTCACCACTGCCACCCCGTTCATAGCCGGCTTCAGGGCCATCGCTGGGGGAGGGGGCGCCAGGATCACAGAGCCCCCTCACGGGCATCTTGTTTTTGCATTCTGGGGGTGCTGTGGTCACCTGGGGGCGCTGTTGGTCACCTGGGTTACTTGTGGCGCTGTGGGTCACCTGGGGGACGCTGTGGGTCACCTGGGGGACGATGTGGGTCACCTGAGTCACCTGGGGGGCACTGTGGGTCACCTGAGTCACCTGGGGGGCGCTGTGGGTCACCTGTGGTGCACTGTGGGTTACCTGGGTCAGCTGGGGGGCGCTGTGAGTCACGTGGGGGCGCTGTGAGACACCTGGGGGCGCTGTGGGTCACCTGGGTCACCTGGGGGCGCTCAGGGACCCCAGCTTGGGCTCCACTCCGTTGTGTGCGGTACTGATCCCGGTACTGATGACCGTACTGATCCGGTGCTAGTCCCAGTTTGGGGGGTCACCGAGTTCACCAGCGTCCCGGAGTTTAGACTCTGTGGCCCCTGAGAGGAGGAGGAGGTCGGGGGTTCAGTCCGGCAGGGGCTCCAGCAGCTGTTTGTAGACCTGATGCTCCGAGGTAGAAGAAGAAGGAGAGGGGACTTTAAGATGCTCCACAGCCGAGAGAGGAGCCCCGAGACTCCCGGTGGAGAGGCTCCCGGTGGAAGTGTCCTCCCCCGGTCCCCCCGGTCCCCCAGCTGGTCCTCCAGACTCCCCACCAGGTCCCGCACGGCCCTCTCGTCCAGATCTCTCAGCAGCATGTCCTCCAGCGGGTCGGAGGCTCCCGCCATCTTTGATGCTCCGCCGTTGTGCAAATCGTATTTTAGAATGTACGCATGCGCGGAGGATCCGAGCGGTTTCAGAGCATAGAGCTAGAAGAACTAGAATGTACTTCTACTGTGTACTTCTCCTCCACTACAGTTCAGAGGTACATGGTGTACTTCTACTCCACTACATGTATCTAATACCTTTAGTTACTTCACAGATCTGGATGAATGATGTGAAATATAACCAAGTGTTAAATCAGACTTTAGTTCCACCTGGAGTAAATCCACCAGCTACCCTGCAGTATACAAAGTCATTCAGACTAGCTGCACCTTCACCAGCTTTGAGAACACTTTCATGATCAATCATTACTGTTTCCTTCTTGCCCCTCATATTACAAGAATGGACGGTTGAAGCACTTTTAGCTGCTTACACTTTATTACACTTTTACATAGAACGTAGCATAACATTTACACTCTGGCTTCATCAGCATGCCTGCTCCGGTGTGTGTTCCCCTCAACCGGGTCCGTGTGGAAACACATAACAACTATTGTAACAATTATAAAACATATCATATATATTATTCTGAAATGGACCAATCTGCACAATGACTACTTTTCCTTAGATCTGAGTGCTTCTCTGAATGTTGATTCTGAACACACACGTGATTATGTTTGCTTTTCTATCTCGTGCAGATCTGGATCTCACGGTGGATCGCGCGAGAATACGGTGTTCCCGTGAGTCTTCGCGCTCACACACAGCCATGGAGGATGGGGTCGCCATGTTGTTGTTGTAGCTGAAGCTGGAAAACAAAACAAACAAACAAACAGCACCGTTACTAACCGTTACTAACCGTTGCCATGGGGACGCCGTACCTGGGCAGCAAGATCAGCCTGATCTCCAAGGCCGGAAACCGGTACGAAGGTGTGCTTTACACCATCGATACCGAGAACTCTACTGTGGCCCTGAGTAAAGGTACTAATACACACTGTATACACACTGTATACACTTTCAATACACTGTATACACACTATATACACACTGTATACACACTATATACACACTGTATACACTTTCAATACACTGTATACACACTATATACACACTGTATACACTTTCAATACACTGTATACACACTGTATACACACTGTATACACACTGTATACACACTGTATACACACTATATACACACTGTATACACTTTCAATACACTATATACACACTGTATACACACTGTATACACACTGTATACACACTGTATACACTTTCAATACACTGTATACACACTATATACACACTGTATACACACTGTATACACACTGTATACACTTTCAATACACTATATACACACTATATACACACTGTATACACACTGTATACACACTGTATACACACTATACACACTGTATACACTTTCAATACACTGTATACACACTATATACACACTGTATACACTTTCAATACACTGTATACACACTATATACACACTGTATACACTTTCAATACACTATATACACACTGTATACACACTGTATACACACTTTACACACTGTATACACTTTCAATACACTGTATACACACTATATACACACTGTATACACACTGTATACACACTGTATACACTTTCAATACACTGTATACACACTATATACACACTGTATACACACTGTATACACTTTCAATACACTGTATACACACTATATACACACTGTATACACACTGTATACACACTGTATACACACTATATACACACTGTATACACTTTCAATACACTATATACACACTATATACACACTGTATACACACTGTATACACACTGTATACACTTTCAATACACTATATACACACTATATACACACTGTATACACACTGTATACAGTGTGTATATAGTGTGTATATAGTGTATTGAAAGTGTATACACACTATATACACACTGTATACACACTATATACACACTGTATACACACTGTATACACACTATATACACACTGTATACACACTGTATACACTTTAAATACACTGTATACACACTATATACACACTATATACACACTATATACACACTGTATACACTATATACACACTGTATACACACTGTATACACACTATATACACACTGTATACACACTGTATACACTTTAAATACACTGTATACACACTATATACACACTATATACACACTGTATACACACTATATACACACTGTATACACACTGTATACACTTTAAATACACTGTATACACACTATATACACACTGTATACACTTTAAATACACTGTATACACTTTAAATACACTATATACACACTGTATACACACTGTATACACACTATATAAACACTGTATACACTTTAAATACACTGTATACACACTATATACACACTGTATACACTTTAAATACACTGTATACACTTTAAATACACTATATACACACTATAAACACACTGTATACACACTGTATACACACTGTATACACTTTAAATACACTGTATACACACTATATACACACTGTATACACTATATACACACTGTATACACTTTAAATACACTGTATACACTTTAAATACACTGTATACACACTATATACACACTGTATACACACTATATACACACTATATACACTTTAAATACACTGTATACACACTATATACACTTTAAATACACTATATACACACTGTATACCACTATATACACACTGTATACACTTTAAATACACTGTATACACACTATATACCACTGTATAACACTATATACACACTGTATACACTTTAAATACACTGTATACACACTATATACACTTTAAATACACTATATACACACTATATACACTTTCAATACACTGTATACACACTATATACACACTATATACACTTTAAATACACTATATACACACTATATACACTTTCAATACACTGTATACACACTATATACACACTATATACACACTATATACACTTTAAATACACTATATACACACTATATACACACTGTATACACTTTAAATACACTATATACACACTATATACACACTGTATACACTTTCAATACACTGTATACACACTATATACACTTTAAATACACTATATACACACTATATACACACTGTATACACTTTAAATACACTATATACACACTATATACACTTTAAATACACTATATACACACTATATACACTTTAAATACACTATATACACACTATATAACACTGTATACACTTTCAATACACTGTATACACACTATATACACACTATATACACACTATATACACTTTAAATACACTATATACACACTATATACACACTATATACACTTTAAATACACTGTATACATACTATATACACACTATATCACACTGTATACACACTGTATACACCTATATACACACTGTATACACACTGTATACACCTATATACACTTTCAATACACTGTATACACACTATATACACACTATATACACACTGTATACACACTGTATACACTTTCAATACACTGTATACACACTATATACACACTATATACACACTATATACACTTTAAATACACTATATACACACTATATACACACTATATACACACTGTATACACACTATATACACACTATATACACACTATATACACTTTAAATACACTATATACACACTATATACACACTGTATACACACTGTATACACTTTCAATACACTGTATACACACTATATACACACTATATACACACTATATACACTTTAAATACACTGTATACACACTATATACACACTATATACACACTGTATACACACTATATACACACTATATACACACTATATACACTTTAAATACACTGTATACACACTATATACACACTATATACACACTATATACACTTTAAATACACTGTATACACACTATATACACACTATATACACACTATATACACACTATATACACTTTCAATACACTGTATACACACTATATACACACTATATACACACTGTATACACACTATATACACACTATATACACACTATATACACTTTAAATACACTGTATACACACTATACACTATATACACACTATATACACACTATATACACTTTAAATACACTGTATACACACTATATACACACTATATACACACTGTATACACACTATATACACACTATATACACACTATATACACTTTAAATACACTGTATACACACTATACACACTATATACACACTATATACACTTTAAATACACTATATACACTTTAAATACACTATATACACTTTATATACACTGTATACACACTGTATACACACTATATACACACTATATACACTTTCAATACACTATATACACTTTAAATACACTGTATACACACTGTATACACACTATATACACACTATATACACTTTCAATACACTATATACACTTAAATACACTATATACACTTTATATACACTATATACACACTGTATACACTTTAATACACTATATACACTTTCAATACACTATATACACTTTATATCACTGTATACACTTTATATACACTGTATACACACTATATACACTTTATATACACTGTATACACACTATATACACACTGTATACACACTATATACACACTATATACACTTTCAATACACTAATACACTTTCAATACACTATATACACTTTATATACACTGTATACACTTTATATACACTGTATAACACTATATACACACTGTATACACCTATATACACACTATATACACTTTCAATACACTATATACACTTTATATACACTGTATACACTTTATATACACTATATACACACTGTATACACACTATATACACACTGTATACACTTTAAATACACTGTATACACACTATATACACTATATACACACTATATACACACTGTATACACTTTAAATACACTGTATACACACTATATACACACTATATACACTTTAAATACACTGTATACACACTATACACACTGTATACACTTTAAATACACTATATACACACTATATACACACTGTATACACACTGTATACACACTATATACACACTATTACACTTTCAATACACTGTATACACACTATATACACACTATATACACACTGTATACACACTATATACACACTATACACACTATATACACACTATATACACACTGTATACACACTATATACACACTATACACACTGTATACACACTATATACACACTATAACACACTGTATCACACTATATACACACTATACACTGTATACACACTATATACACACTATATACACACTGTATACACACTATATACACACTATACACACTGTATACACACTATATACACTTTAAATACACTATATACACTTTATATACACTGTATACACTTTATATACACTGTATACACACTATATACACACTATATACACACTGTATACACACTATATACACACTATACACACTGTATACACTTTAAATACACTGTATACACACTATATACACTATATACACACTATATACACACGTATACACTTTAAATACACTGTATACACACTATATACACACTATATACACACTATATACACTTTAAATACACTGTATACACACTATATACAACTATAACACTATATACACTTTAAATACACTATATACACTTTAAATACACTATATACACTTTATATACACTGTATACACACTGTATACACACTATATACACACTATATACACTTTCAATACACTGTATACACACTATACACACTGTATACACTTTAAATACACTATATACCACACTATATACACACTATATACACACTATATACACACTGTATACACTTTAAATACACTGTATACACACTATATACACACTATATACACACTGTATACACACTATATACACACTATACACACTGATACACTTTAAATACACTGTATACACACTATATACACACTGTATACACTTTAAATACACTGTATACACACTATATACACACTGTATACACACTATATACACACTATATACACACTATATACACTTTAAATACACTGTAAACCACTATATACACACTGTATACACTGTATACACTATAACACACTGTATACACACTATATACACACTATATACACTTTATATACACTGTATACACACTGTATACACTTTAAATACACTATATAACACTATATACACACTGTATACACACTATATACACACTATATACACACTGTATACACTTTAAATACACTATATACACACTATATACACACTGTATACACACTATATACACACTGTATACACACTATATACACACTATACACCACTGTATACACTTTAAATACACTATATACACACTGTATACACACTAATACACACTATATACACACTGTATACACTTTAAATACACTATATACACACTGTATACACTTAAATACACTATATACACACATATACACACTGTATACACTTTAAATACACTATATACACTTTAAATACACTATATACACTTTAAATACACTATATACACACTGTATACACTTTCAATACACTGTATACACACTATACACACTGTATACACACTGTATACACACTATATACACACTATACACACTGTATACACTTTAAATACACTGTATACACACTATATACACACTATATACACTTTATATACACTGTATACACACTGTATACACACTATATACACACTAATACACACTGTATACACTTTAAATACACTGTATACACACTATATACACACTATATACACTTTAAATACACTATATACACACTGTATACACACATATACACACTATACACTGTATACACTTTAAATACACTGTATACACACTATATACACACTATATACACACTATATACCACACTGTATACACTTTCAATACACTGTATACACACTATATACACACTGTATACACACTGTATACACACTATATACACACTATATACACTGTATACACACTATATACACTATATACACACTGTATACACTTTCAATACACTGTATACACACTATATACACACTGTATACACACTGTATACACACTATAACACACTATATACACTATATACACACTATATACACTTTAAATACACTATATACACTATATACACTGTATACACACTATATACACACTATATACACACTATATACACACTGTATACACACTATATACACACTATATACACTTAATATACACTGTATACACACTGTATACACACTGTATACACACTGTATACACTTTAAATACACTATATACACACTATATACACACTGTATACACACTATATACACACTAATACACACTGTATACACTTTAAATACACTATATACACACTATATACACACTGTATACACACTATATACACACTATACACACTGTATACACTTTAAATACACTATACACACTGTATACACTTTAAATACACTATAACCACTATATACACACTGTATACACTTTAAATACACTATATACACACTATATACACACTGTATACACTTTAAATACACTATATACACTTTAAATACACTATATACACACTATATACACATATATACACTTTAAATACACTATATACACTTTAAATACACTATATACACACTGTATACACTTTCAATACACTGTATACACACTATACACACTGTATACACACTGTATACACACTATATACAACTATACACACTGTATACACTTTAAATACACTGTATACACACTATATACACACTATATACACTTTTATACACTGTATACACACTATATACACTTTAAATACACTATATACACACTATATACACACTGTATACACACTATATACACACTATACACACTGTATACACTTTAAATACACTGTATACACATATATACACTATATACACACTATATACACACTGTATACACTTTCAATACACTGTATACACACTATATACACACTGTATACACACTGTATACACACTGTATACACACTATATACACTATATACACACTATATACACTATATACACACTATATACACTTTAAATACACTATATACACTTTATATACACTGTATACACTTTATATACACTGTATACACACTATATACACTTTAAATACACTATATACACACTGTATACACACTATATAACCATTGATACTCAGAACTCTACCGTGGCCCTGAGTAAAGGTACTAATACACACTTTATACACACTGTATACACACTATATAACCATTGATACTCAGAACTCTACCGTGGCTCTGAGTAAAGGTACTAATACACACTTTATACACACTGTATACACACTATATAACCATTGATACTCAGAACTCTACCGTGGCTCTGAGTAAAGGTACTAATACACACTTTATACACACTGTATACACACTATATAACCATTGATACTCAGAACTCTACCGTGGCCCTGAGTAAAGGTACTAATACACACTTTATACACACTGTATACACACTATATAACCATGATACTCAGAACTCTACCGTGGCTCTGAGTAAAGGTACTAATACACGCTGTATTGCTCAGTGCGCTCCTTCGGACGGAGGACCGGCCCACAGACAGACCGTTTCCCCCCCGAGACGACATCTTTGAGTTCATCATCTTCAGAGGAAGTGACATCAGAGATCTGACAGTTTGTGAACCTCCAAACATCAAGCTGCCTGCAGGACCCTGCTATCGTACAGGTACACACACACACACACACACACACACACACACACACACACACACACACACACACACACACACACACATCAAGCTGCCTGCAGGACCCTGCCATCGTACAGGTACACACACACACACACACACACACACACACACACACACACACACACACACACACACACCATCAAGCTGCCTGCAGGACCCTGCCATCGTACAGGTACACACACACCACACAACAAACACACACACACACACACCATCAAGCTGCCTGCAGGACCCTGCCATCGTACAGGTACACACACACACACCACACACACACACACACACACACCCACACACACACACACACACACACACACCATCAAGCTGCCTGCAGGACCCTGCCATCGTACAGGTACACACCACACACACACACACACACACACACACACCACACACACACACACACACACCATCAAGCTGCCTGCTGGACCCTGCTATTGTACAGGTACACACACACACACACACACACACACACACACACACACACACACACACACACACACACACACACACACCATCAAGCTGCCTGCTGGACCCTGCTATTGTACAGGTACACACACACACACACACACACACACACACACACACACCATCAGCTGCCTGCAGGACCCTGCCATCGTACAGGTACACACACACACACACACACACACACACACACACACACACACACACACACCATCAAGCTGCCTGCAGGACCCTGCTATTGTACAGGTACACACACACACACACACACACACACACACACACACACACACACACACACCATCAAGCTGCCTGCAGGACCCTGCCATCGTACACACACACACACACACACACACACACACACACACACACACACACACACACACACACCATCAAGCTGCCTGCAGGACCCTGCCATCGTACAGGTACACACAAACACACACACACACACACACACACCATCAAGCTGCCTGCAGGACCCTGCCATCGTACAGGTACACACACACACACACACACACACACACACACACACACACACACACACACACCATCAAGCTGCCTGCAGGACCCTGCCATCGTACAGGTACACACACACACACACACACACAGACACACACACACACACACACCATCAAGCTGCCTGCAGGACCCTGCCATCGTACAGGTACACACACACACACACACACGCACCCATCAAGCTGCCTGCAGGACCCTGCCATCGTACAGGTACACACAAAGAGACACACACACACACACACAAACACACAAACACACACGCACACAGAAAAGGCAGTAATAATGTCCTCCTGTCCTCCCCTCAGTCGTCCATCAGCTCCTCCTCCGCCCCCCCGGTCCCCTCCAGCCTGCAGGGTCCTATGGCCTCTTCACCAGAGCCCCCCCCCCTCCTACAGCCAGCTCACCACTGGGACCCCCCCAGTTCACACCTGTCGCTGTAGGTGAGTTCTCTTTGATTGTGGTTCACTTTGTTGTTGTTTATCCCCCTCAGTGCCAGATAAACAAACCTGCTGAATATTACTGTTATCCCAGTGGTGGCTGGCTGGCTGGCTGGCTGGCTGGCTGGCTGGCTGGCTGCTGGTGGCTGGCTGGCTGCTGGCTGGCTGGCTGGCTGGCTGCTGGCTGGCTGGCTGGCTGGCTGGCTGGCTGGCTGGCTGGCTGGCTGGGCTGTGGCTGGCTGGCGGCTGGCTGGCTGGTGGCTGGCTGGCCGGCCGGCTGCTGTGGCTGGCTGGCTGGCTGGCTGGCTGGCTGGCTGGCTGGCTGGCTGGCTGGCTGGCTGGCTGGCTGGCTGGCTGGCTGGCTGCTGGCTGGCTGGCTGGCTGGCTGGCTGGCTGGCTGGCCGGGCTGGCTGTGGCTGGCTGGCTGGCTGGCTGGCTGGCTGGCTGGCTGGCTGGCTGGCTGGCTGGCTGGCTGTGCTGGCTGGCCGGCCGGCTGGCTGTGGCTGGCTGGCTGGCTGGCTGGCTGGCTGGCTGTGGCTGGGGCGGCCGGCGGCTGTGGCTGGCTGGCGCTGGCTGGCTGGCTGGCTGGCTGGCTGGCTGGCTGGCTGGCTGGCTGGCTGGGGCTGCTGGCTGGCTGGCTGCTGGCTGGCTGGCTGGCTGGCTGGCTGGCTGGCTGGCTGGCTGGCGAGTTCTCCTGAACTAAAGAGTTCTCCTGAACTAAAGAGTTCTCATGAACCTTTGTGGGAAAAGTACTGCGGTGTGAAAGCGCCTCATGATGATACTGATGATGACCCCCCCCCCCTGCAGGTAGCAGCAGCCCCAGCCTGGAGCCCTGAGGAAGAGCCCCCCCCTTTGAGGAAGAGCCCCTCCCCCTGGAGCAGGTGACCCCGGCTGCCCCCCCTTGCGTCAGAGCGGGCTGCATGACGGGGTGCAGACGAGGAGGGGGGGGTGCTGGGCTGCTCCCCCCCCCCACCTCAGAGCTGCAGACAGAGCCCCCCCCCCTGCAGGATTCAGCCCCCCAGGTGAGACATTCACATTCAGCTTCATTGAGTACCGAATATAAGACACCCTCTTTTTCAGATTTGTTTCTAGGAAAGAAAACCTGTCTCATATTGGGGTCGACACGGTACTGAGACGAAGACAAGCAGTTCTACACCAGGGGTTCTCTAACTTTCGGTTATGCGGACCACTATTTATTATCAAGGGTTTTCGCGGACCACTATTTATTATCAAGGGTTTTCGCGGACCACTATTTATTATCAAGGGTTTTCGCGGACCACTATTTATTATCAAGGGTTTTCGCGGACTACTATTTATTATCAAGGGTTTTCGCGGACTACTATTTATTATCAAGGGTTTTCGCGGACCACTATTTATTATCAAGGGTTTTCGCGGACTACTATTTATTATCAAGGGTTTTCGCGGACCACTATTTATTATCAAGGGTTTTCGCGGACCACTATTTATTATCAAGGGTTTTCGCGGACCACTATTTTATTATCAAGGGTTTTCGCGGACCACTATTTATTATCAAGGGTTTTCGCGGACCACTATTTATTATCAAGGGTTTTCGCGGACCACTATTTATTATCAAGGGTTTTCGCGGACCACCTCATCTGCAAACCGTAACAATAAGTACAGAAACGTAGCGTTAAAACGCCGATATTCTTTTATAGTTAATTATAGACAATCAAAAGTAAATTGAAGCCTATTTGATACTTTAGTGACCGGTGTCTGTCTGCGTTGTGTCTGTGTCTCAGAGAGGAAGGCGGACGCACGCACACACACACCACACACACACACACACACACACACACACACAGACTCAAAACCATGGCCACACAGGCATATAAGTAACATAAACAATGTATAGGCCTAAGTTGCATAAAGGCTTGAGCTACAGTATTGCAACTAAGCAGACAGCGCTGCTCTCTCTCTCTCTCTCTCTCTCTCTCTCTCTCTCTCTCTCCTCTCTCTCTCTCTCCACTTTCAAAATCTATTTAAATCTCAAAACAAACAAAAAACAAATTAACTTATTAAATAAACGAAACGAAAAATATAGCCTACTCAGGGGTGGATCTAGAAAAATATTCTTGGGGTGGCAAGAGGGTGGAGATTTTGAGGGGGGGCATCCCCTGGCAGAAGCATATGCTGATTTAATCGCAATCATATCAATCAATGTTAACTTGGAAAGCCACAACATTGTTCGCCAATCATATTTCCACGCTCGCGCCAGGGCCGGGGGAGGGGTTACGAGGCTCGTGTCTTGTGGTGCATTCAAATGCACTCGGACATTAGAGATTTTCTCTCATAAATGTCCGATGAGCCCAACGACCCCTACCCCACTCCCTGATATCATTAGAAAGCTAGGAATCTCCTCTTTCCAACAGTGTATACAACTCAAAATGTGTCTTCAGGTCCCCGAAAATCCTTGATAATAAAAAGTGGATTTTATTTAGCTTTTTTCCACGGACCACCTGCAGTACCCTCCACAGTTTGAGAACCGCTGGACTAGATCAGGCATGGGCAAACTAAGGCCCGCGGGCCATATACAGCAATAGCAGTTCATGGCGAGTACAGCGAGTACAAGTCGTACCAAGCAGCGCTGAGCGAAGGGACCAGAACGCAACCACACACTTATAAAGTCAGGCAACACTAACCAGGCTGAGTGTGATTCTGTTTATTTGACCTTACTTTAATGACCATCCGTTCACTGTTATTGATCATTGTGGAGAGGCAGACGTTTTCCTGTTGTTCTGTATTATTGCAGCTATCGGATCAATACCTGGGCTCCATGTGGCCATCACAAGTCAAATCATGACGAAAACTACGCCGGTAATATAGGGTGTAGAAAACGGCTTATGCCACAAAATGATAGTCAAGATAGTCTGATTAGCTTCGTTGCTATGCCAACATCACCTGTAGGATGCCAGAGAAACTTTCATAACAGCGTTGTGATGCCAAACAGCTTTCAGACTGAAACACATTCACTGATGGGGGGGGGGTATGTATCAGCTGCTTGTGTGACAGTCGGACTGTGAAGACTTTACAGCGGCCGCTGCCGTGAGTTAACGGGAGAATAAACTCCGGTGGACGAGCAGCGCTGCAGCGGGCGGTAATGCCGCCTGAACCACATTCATAAACAATGCACCACTCTGGAGAAAGGTCTAAGGTTGGAGAAGTCGTTCATTTAATCTGGCTTCGTATGATTAGAAACGACGGAGTCCTCTATTGATGTTGTTGTGATCGGTGTTGCGGAGAAAATCAGCGACGTAAAACGCTGTGTGGGTCATAAGAAGGTACGTCAACGGTTACGTCATGACGCAAAGGATGACGCAATGATTCACCTTTGAACCTGCGTCTGTAACAATGAGTGGAACAAAGAAAAGAGAAGTCGACACTGAGTGCGAGTGTTTAATGAGGAGTGGGCAGCTAAATATGTTTTCACCGATCTGCTACCGGCCCGGCCGTCTGACACATTTCAAAACTCATAGTGGCCCCCGAGCCAAAAGGTTTGCCCACCCCTGGACGAGATGAACAGCAGGGTGAACAGGTGGAGGACCCCAGAGGTTATGATGGACAGGTGGAGGACCCCAGAGGTTATGATGGACAGGTGGAGGACCCCAGAGGTTATGATGGACAGGTGGAGGACCCCAGAGGTTATGATGACAGGTGGAGGACCCCAGAGGTTATGATGGACAGGTGGAGGACCCCAGAGGTTATGATGGACAGGTGGAGGACCCCAGAGGTTATGATGGACAGGTGGAGGACCCCAGAGGTTATGATGGACAGGTGGAGGACCCCAGAGGTTATGATGGACAGGTGGAGGACCCAGAGGTTATGATGGACAGGTGGAGGACCCCAGAGGTTATGATGGACAGGTGGAGGACCCCAGAGGTTATGATGGACAGGTGGAGGACCCCAGAGGTTATGATGTACAGGTGGAGGACCCCAGAGGTTATGATGGACAGGTGGAGGACCCCAGAGGTTATGATGGACAGGTGGAGGACCCCAGAGGTTATGATGACAGGTGGAGGACCCCAGAGGTTATGATGCAGGTGGAGGACCCCAGAGGTTATGATGGACAGGTGGAGGACCCCAGAGGTTATGATGGACAGGTGGAGGATCCCAGAGGTTATGATGACAGGTGGAGGACCCCAGAGGTTATGATGTACAGGTGGAGGATCCCAGAGGTTATGATGGACAGGTGGAGGACCCAGAGGTTATGATGACAGGTGGAGGACCCCAGAGGTTATGATGGACAGGTGGAGGACCCAGAGGTTATGATGACAGGTGGAGGACCCCAGAGGTTATGATGGACAGGTGGAGGCCCCAGAGGTTATGATGACAGGTGGAGGACCCAGAGGTTATGATGGACAGGTGGAGGACCCCAGAGGTTATGATGGACAGGTGGAGGATCCCAGAGGTTATGATGGACAGGTGGAGGACCCCAGAGGTTATGATGGACAGGTGGAGGACCCCAGAGTTTATGATGTCCTGATTGTAATGTAACGTTCATGGTTCCTGTTCTCCAGGAGCCCCGGGGGGCCGGGGGGGGGGGCGCTCATCGAGGTCGGGGGAGCTTCAACGTCCGCAGAGACGGACCGGTGAAGTTCGAGAAGGACTTCGACTTCGAGAGCGCCAACGCTCAGTTCAACAAGGAGGACATCGAGAGGGAGTTCCAGAGCAAGCTGAAGATCAAAGGTACGACAGAGACACCGTGTGGCCGAATGGGGGTACTGCACCCTCCTGTCAGTCCATGATGTCACTAAAATACTTTTCAAACAAAGCTAAATGGTAGGAGGCGGGGCTAAGGGGGAACTCTATGATCTACCTTTCATCTCTTATACATGGTGAGTGTTTCTATTCTGCCCCCCTGCTCAGAGGAGAAGCTGGAGGTGAAGGCAGTGAACGGCGAGGAGAAGGGGGAGGAGTCGGAGGAGAAGGGGGAGGGGTCGGTGGATAAGGGGGAGGAGTCTGCTGTGGAGCTGCAGCCCAGCGAGGAGAGGGGGGGAGACCCGCTCAGACCAAACATCTACTACGATAAGAACAAATCCTTCTTCGACAACATCTCCTGCGACGACACCAGGTACTCTTCCTCCTTTTCTTCTTCTTCTTCTTCCTCCTCCTCCTCCTCCTCCTCCTCCTCCTCTTCTTCCTCTTCCTCTTCTTCCTCTTCCTCCTCTTCTTCCTCCTCCTCCTCTTCCTCTTCTTCCTCCTCCTTCCTCTCTCTCCTCCTCTCCCTCTCTCACAATTCTTGTCTCTGTTTCTCCAGGAAAGCTAACGAGAAGTCTGGAGGCTCCGGGTTCTTCCCCAGGTACGTTCATCACATGACCGATGGAAATCATGTACTTGTCACATGACTCGTCACATGACCGATGTAAATCATGTACTTGTCACATGACTCGTCACATGACCGATGTAAATCATGTACTTGTCACATGACTCATCACATGACTCATCACATGGTGTATTTTTCTCCACAGGGGGCGTCGGCAGACGTGGGCCGAGGAGCGCCGGATGAACGCCCAGACGTTCGGCCTCCCTGTGGGGGGGGGGAGGGGCTTCAAAGGGGGGAGGGGCTTCAGGGGGGGAAGGGGCTTTAGAGGGGGGAGGGGCCTCTCCGCCAGCAGGGGGTCATTCGGACCACCGCAGGGAGGGGGGGGGCTTCAGGGGGGGTTACCGTGGAAACCAGGCCGGGCGAGAGTTCGCTGACCTGTCGTACAGGGTGAGTGTGTGTGTGTGTGTGTGTGTGTGTGGTGTGTGTGTGTGTGTGTGTGTGTGTGTGTGTGTGTGTGTGTGTGTGTGTGTGTGTGTGTGTGTGTGTGTGTGTGTGTGTGTGTGTGTGTGTGTGTGTGTGTGTGTGTGTGTGTGTGTGTGTGTGTGTGTTCGGACACTAATAACTTCCTGTTTGTTTCAGAAGGAGCACAAAGTGTCAGCGTAACGTTGGAGGAAGACGATGAGGAGGAGGACGTCACCAGCACTGACCACACACACACAACACACACACACACGGCACTGCTTTCTACCTTTCCTACTGTCCACCATCTTCCTGAAGAGGAGTTTATTTGCCTGAAGGACAGGTGTTCTCAGAGAGGAGGACGATGAAGAGGAGGACGATGAAGAGGAGGACGATGAAGAGGAGGATGTCCATGAGAGAGAAAATGTGGAGATTCTGAAGTTAAAATTGTAAATTTAGGAGTAAAATAAGTGAAAACTTAATGAAGATGAAAATGTATTTAAAAAAATCACAAGGTGAGTTATTATTTATTTATAATAATATAAGGGTGTGTTTCCTGCAGATATCCAGTAATAAAGAGCTCTCCCTCTGATCCCCCTCCGTTCAGCTCTCCCTTGATCACCCTCCGTTCAGCTCTCCCTCTGATCACCCTCCGTTCAGCTCTCCCTCTGATCACCTCCGTTCAGCTCTCCCTCTGATCACCCTCCGTTCAGCTCTCCCTCTGATCACCCTCCGTTCAGCTCTCCCTCTGATCACTCTCGTTCAGCTCTCCCTTGATCACCCTCCGTTCAGCTCTCCCTCTGATCACCTCCGTTCAGCTCTCCCTCTGATCACCCTCCGTTCAGCTCTCCCTCTGATCACCCTCCGTACTGCAGTGGCACTGATCACCCTCCGTACGGCAGTGGCACTGATCACCCTCCGCACCCTGTGTTAGTGGCACTCAGGGCCGAATTCACCATATACATTGGGGTATATATATAATATTCAGATATGCTCAAAATGCCCCCCCCCCCATGTATAGCCTAACTGATATCATTGTTTTTAAATAAAATTGCTATTCTATGACTTTTTTATTTTGGCTATTTGTATTGACTCTTCAAACCTCTGTTCTTTGAACTTCACCAAAATGATATATTCTCTTCAGATGGAAATTAGTTCCGCCTTTGTTGTTTATGCATACCTTTATCTTGTACCCAGGGGTGTATTTCGCCTTACGCACGTCCGAGTCCAGCTTCAGTTAGCGTTGATGCTCCATGCAGGTCAGACATGTTTTAATTTGCCCTCCATCAGTTCTGGGATCTTCTTCCAGTTAGCCCCAAAGTCAACTATAGGATTTGATTTCGTATGTTAATGAACCCTCCGGTTTAGCTTTGTGTAAATAACTTGTAGTTCTGACGTTAAAACCCAACTTTTCAGGAATAGTAGTAAATGGATCCATAGATCTCTACATGTATAGAGATGGATCTATAGATCTCTCTCCATGTAGAGAGATGTATCTATAGATCTCTCTCATGTAGAGAGATGTATCCATAGATCTCTCTACATGGAGAGATCTATGGATACATCTCTCTACATGGAGAGATCTATGGATACATCTCTATACATGTAGAGATCTATGGATACATCTCTCTACATGGAGAGATCTATGGATACATCTCTATACATGTAGAGATCTATGGATACATCTCTCTACATGGAGAGAGATGTATCCATAGATCTCTCTACATGGAGAGAGATCTATGGATACATCTCTCTCCATGTAGAGATCTATGGATACATCTCTTACATGGAGATCTATGGATACATCTCTCTCCATGTAGAGATCTATAGATACATCTCTATACATGTAGAGATCTATGGATACATCTCTCTACATGGAGAGATCTATGGAACATCTCTATACATGTAGAGATCTATGGATACATCTCTCTACATGGAGAGAGATGTATCCATAGATCTCTCTACATGGAGAGAGATCTATGGATACATCTCTCCATGTAGAGATCTATGGATACATCTCTCTACATGTAGAGATCTATGGATACATCTCTACATGTAGAGATCTATGGATACATCTCTCTACATGTAGAGAGATGTATCCATAGATCTCTCTCCATGTAGAGAGATGTATGGATACATCTCTCTCCATGTAGAGAGATGTATCCATAGATTTAGTCCCTCATGTTGCTCTCAAAGTGCACCAGATTGATGCTTTTAACTTCAACATTTAACAGTTTCGTGAATATTGTTATTTTTGCCCCCACGGGCGGGGGGTTTAACAGGTTTTAAAGTATCCATGTGTTCGTGAATTCTTATATATTTTCCCTTTGAATGGCAGGAAATTAGTATTCAAATTTTGATTGAATTTTTGGTCCCCCCCAATGTTGACTCCATGGTTACG
>JAAKFY010000060.1:0-40842 GCA_011823955.1 Dissostichus mawsoni | reverse complement strand
TAGAGAAGGCTTCTACATAGAGAAGGTTCCTACATAGAGAAGGTTTCAAATGTATTCATTATTGTATGAACATGTTTTAATTGGGGATAAGATTTTGTTAACATTTTAAAAAGGAAAATGCTTCAATCTGGAGCACTTTGAGCACACAATGACTAGAGACTAGATCTAGGGGAACTCTAAACACCCGTATGAAAAAGATCGGTTTACATTTTAATAATCAAATACGTATGTGAACATAACCAACAACCCACAGCCAATAACAAATACATGGAACGTATTTTATTTTTGTTGTTCATTCATATCTTATTTTACCTTATTTATTTATGCATATTTTTTTAATATCTCCAGTTTTTAAACGATATGTTTGGTTTACTGTCTTATAGCACACATTGGAATGATTTCAAACCTGTTTTATTTATCCCAATAATTAAAAGGAGTGCCTTGGAAATATTTGTTTACATAAATTGTGACCAAACCGTTTGAGACCCACGGAGATAGCTCAGGCCCCGGCCCCACGAGGACGCATCCGGTAAAACGCATACGCAAAAAAGGCTTCCGTCCACACGCAATAGACACCGGAAAGTTCTGTTCACACGAGACCGCTCCGTTTAGCTCCAACCGCTGGAGAAGCTGCAGTACATATGCCGAGCCTGTACGCTGTAACTTCCTCCACCAAAAGCAGCGAAAAGAGCTGCTGTAGACGTTGCACAAAGAACTGTAGCATGGTCAGCGTCTGGAGCACGATAGCAACGCTGCATTGTTGTTGTTGGCGAAACACATCAGCAATGACGCGGGGTACGGAGGTGAGCGGGAGAGGTGGGAAGAGGCGGGGCTATTGCATCATCATTATCAGAAAATGATCGTATAGGGCGTACACACGGAGCCGTTGGACCCCCAGAGCGCTGCGTATGCCGTTCTATCCACCTCGGGACCCGTTACCGTTACCGTAGTCGTTTACTGCCGTATTCTGTCGTCCTAGTGGCCGAACGGTCTATCTGACACAAAACTGTAACGGAAACTACCGTATGCGTCCTCGTGGGGCCGGGGCCTTAGACTAAATTGAACTATCTGAACCCTCAGAGTCCTTTACATCACTGAGCTGTAGTTATCAGCCTCAATCCAACAACAATCCGCGGTACCGATGCACGCCCTCTCTCTCTCTTGCTCGCTCGGAGGCTCTTATGAAGGTAGATATGGTGCAAAATGTGAGAGCGTGTAAAACCTGATGTGAGCACTAGCAGAAAAACAATCTGAGCTTGTGTGCATCCATTTACACTTGTATAAAATATCCACGTATCTGTGAACACAATGTGAAGTCACAGAAGAAAAGAAAAGTTTTGTAGATTGTAGAAAAAAAATGAACTTAGTGATGAAATGTTCATTTTTTAAATATATTTTCCATTACAACTGCAACTTGGTTATTACAACCTCTCAAATCAGTCATTACAACTTCACGAATCTGCTCTGTGGCAGAATACATCCAGAAATCTGCTCTGAGGCAGTATACATCCAGAAATCTGCTCTGTGACAGTATACATCCAGGAATCTACTCTGAGGCAGTATACATCCAGGAATCTGCTCTGAGACAGTATACATCCAGGAATCTGCTCTGAGGCAGTATACATCCAGGAATCTACTCTGTGGCGGTATACATCCAGGAATCTACTCTGAGGCAGTATACATCCAGAAATCTGCTCTGTGACAGTATACATCCCCGAATCTGCAGCCTTGACTTTTGCTACACTTCTTGCGATGAATGTGTTGCTAAAGTAATTTTCACCTGTAGATGTGGGGGGAGGAAGGGGGGTTGGAGCGAATATATATATGATACAAGTGTAAATAGATGCACACAAACTCAGATTTATTTTTCTGCAAGTGCTCACATCAGGTTTTACACGCTCTCGCATTTTGCACCATATCTACCTTCATAGCTCTCTCGCACTTTGGCTGTGAGCTGCGGGCGCCTGATAAGTCAACATCCCCCACTTTCATCACTTACAGCGCCCATCGTACAGGGCAAATGCAAAATGTTGCCAGCCCGGGGTGCAATGTATGTATGTGTGTGTCTCTGTGTGTGTGTCTCTGTATGTGGTGTGTGTGTGTGTGTGTGTGTATGTGTGTGTATGTGTGTGTGTCTCTGTGTCCCTGTGTCTCTGTGTGTATGTGTGTATGTATGTGTGTGTCTCTGTGTCTCTGTATGTGTGTGTTTGTGTGTGTGTGTGTGTGTGTGTGTGTGTTACCAGGGCGATCAGCATGTCCATCACTTCCTGGTTGATGAGGTTCTTGGAGTAGTCGAGCAGGATCTCTCCGTCGTCCGTCTGCAGCGTCGTGCTGAAACACAACAATAACAATCATCTCAATAATAATAATAACAATTTTAAAGTTAAAATAAGAGGTTTTATTAAAGGAACATCATTAGAGCAGCGTCTGTCCGTGGTGCGTTCAGGGACATCTACAGACCAACGTGTTTGAAATGTGTTGAGGGTCGTCGTTATTGTTCATAGTTTAGTGTAACTAAAGGTTAGTGCCAGCTAACAGAGAGAGTGTGTGTGTGTGTGTGTGTGTGTGTGTTTAGTCTGCTCTGTGTGTTTTGTTTCCTCATATCTGATTCCTCTGAACAGGAGGTAATGTTGTGAGACTGAGCTGTTTCCTGAACGTCTCCTCGCTGTCTCTCTGTTATATCTGTGGATCCTGAGACACTATATACGCTCAATATGTTCATATTAAATCCCCCAACGATAAATATAATCACCACTGATAATAAAGTATGAATAAAGATGTAATATTGAGCAGTATAGCATCCACTACTCAGAGCTGGAAGTACTTTAGTCAGTAATACTACTACCAGAGTATTTAAACCAGAGTATAGTACTACTACTTGAATATTTAAACCAGAGTATCTGTACTTCTTCTTGAGTAAAGGATGTGTACTTGTATCTGTCACTACATGATCATTATTACTGCATCTTTCACAGCGGGGAAAGGAGGGCGTTTCCCCGCGGAGCTCCGCTGACACCCGGCCTAAAACATCCATTATCGGACACGTCCTGCCCGCCCACAGCGCCCCCTGAGCGGACAGAGTGATGCTAACACCCCAGCGGTTATCATGGAGCTTCATTAGCAACAGGTCCAGGATCAGCTAGCTTGTCGTTAGCCTGGATTAACCGTGTCGTTAAACTGATATTAACCTTTATAAACCGTGTATTCTGCAACATGTCAGTAAGCCTGATTCAAAACCTTTATTTATAATAATTAATTAGTTTCCAGTCTATTTAAAACAACCTCCTCGCGACTGTCTGTCCGATAAAAGGCGCAGTGACGTTAGCATGCAGGCTAAGATTAGCTCGGTGGTTTCACACGCTTCACAGACAAGAGACTATAATGACCTTCACACCACACACAGAGAGAGAGAGAGAGAGACACACACACACACACACACACACACACACACACACACACACACACACACACACACACACACACACACACACACACACACACACACACCACACACACACACACACACACACACACCACACACACACACACACACACACACACAGAGACACACACACAGAGACACACACACAGAGACACACAGAGACACACAGAGACACACAGAGACAGACACACACAGAGACAGAGACACACACACACAGTAATAATGACAATAATTAAATCACTTTCTTATTATTAAATATATTTCTCTATCACATTATTTTAAATAAAACATCTCTCACTTGTTATTATATGGATATGTATTGTGCTTCCTTTCTTTGATTAAACACTGTACTGCGTGTCTTTGATTAAACACTGTACTGCGTGTCTTTGATTAAACACTGTACTGCATGTTGAAGTATTAAAATGTGTGTGCCTCTGACCTGAAGCAGGTGAAGCGGTCCCGGTCCTCCCGGAAGAGCTCTCTCATGCTGAGGCTGCCGGCCTGAGACCTGAACCATCGGTCCAGACTCTGGTAGTTCGGGTCCTGGGTGAGAGACATGCTGCTTATCGATCACACTGCTTATCGATTACACTGGTTATACTGTCTCTGTGTCTGTGTCGGTGCTCCGGCCTCAGAGGTCTGTCTCGGTTAGAGGGGGAAGAGGAGGAAACAGCTGACAGGAGGTTATACCCGCTGCACCAATCAGCGCTGACCCCGCCCCCCCTGCGGCTCTCCGTTTCCCAATCTCAGCTGAGATTAAACTACGCCCACTTCAATGTGCGCGACTGCGTCTTAAAGAGAACGTGCCCGCGTCTCCTCACGTCGCGGTGACGCTCTGACGCTGCCGTTATCGAGGGTGATCAGTGCCACTGCTGTATGGAGGGTGATCAGTGCCACTAACACAGGGTGCGGAGGGTGATCAGTGCCACTAACACTGCTGTACGGGGGGTGATCAGTGCCACTAACACAGGGTGCGGAGGGTGATCAGTGCCACTAACACTGCTGTACGGGGGGGGGGGGGGGGGGGGGGTGATCAATGCCACTAACACAGGGTGCGGAGGGTGATCAGTGCCACTAACACTGCTGTACGGGGGGTGATCAATGCCACTAACACAGGGTGCGGAGGGTGATCAGTGCCACTAACACTGCTGTACGGAGGGTGATCAGTGCCACTAACACAGGGTGCGGAGGGTGATCAGTGCCACCAAGGCCGTAACCATGGAGTCACATTGGGGGGGACCAAAAATTCAATCAAAATTTGAATACTAATTTCCTGCCATTCAAAGGGAAAATATATAAGAATTCACGAACACATGGATACTTTAAAACCTGTTAAACCCCCGCCCGTGGGGGCAAAAAATAACAATATTCACGAAACTGTTAAATGTTGAAGTTAAAAGCATCAATCTGGTGCACTTTGAGAGCAACATGAGGGACTAAATCTATGGATACATCTCTATACATGTAGAGATCTATGGATACATCTCTCTACATGTAGAGATCTATGGATACATCTCTCTACATGAGAGAGATGTATCCATAGATCTCTCTACATGGAGAGATCTATGGATACATCTCTCTCCATGTAGAGAGATGTATCCATAGATCTCTACATGTAGAGAATCTATGGATACATCTCTCTACATGGAGAGAGATCTATAGATCCATCTCTCTACATGTAGAGAGATGGATCTATAGATCTCTACATGGAGAGATCTATGGATACATCTCTCTCCATGTAGAGAGATGTATCCATAGATCTCTACATGTAGAGAGATCTATAGATACATCTCTCTACATGTAGAGATGTATCTATAGATCTCTACATGGAGAGAGATCTATGGATACATCTCTCTACATGGAGAGAGATCTATAGATCCATCTCTATACATGTAGAGATCTATAGATACATCTCTATACATGTAGAGATCTATGGATCCATTTACTACTATTCCTGAAAAGTTGGGTTTTAACGTCAGAACTACAAGTTATTTACACAAAGCTAAACCGGAGGGTTCATTAACATTACGAAATCAAATCCTATAGTTGACTTTGGGCTAACTGGAAGAAGATCCCAGAACTGATGGAGGGCAAATTAAAACATGTCTGACCTGCATGGAGCATCAACGCTAACTGAAGCTGGACTCGGACGTGCGTAAGGCGAAATACACCCCCGGGTACAAGATAAAGGTATGCATAAACAACAAAGGCGGAACTAATTTCCATCTGAAGAGAATATATCATTTTGGTGAAGTTCAAAGAAGAGGTTTGAAGAGTCAATACAAATAGCCAAAATAAAAAAGTCATAGAATAGCAATTTTATTTAAAAACATGATATCAGTTAGGCTATACATGGGGGGGGGGGCATTTTGAGCATATGAATATTATATATATACCCCAATGTATATGGTGAATTCGGCCCTGAGTGCCACTAACACAGGGTGCGGGGGTGATCAGTGCCACTGCCGTACGGAGGGTGATCAGTGCCACTGCAGTACGGAGGGTGATCAGAGGGAGAGCTGAACGGAGGGTGATCAGAGGGAGAGCTGAACGGAGAGTGATCAGAGGGAGAGCTGAACGGAGGGTGATCAGAGGGAGAGCTGAACGGAGGGTGATCAGAGGGAGAGCTGAACGGAGAGTGATCAGAGGAGAGCTGAACGGAGGGTGATCAGAGGAGAGCTAACGGAGGGTGATCAGAGGAGAGCTGAACGGAGGGTGATCAGAGGGAGAGCTGAACGGGGGTGATCAGAGGGAGAGCTGAACGGAGAGTGATCAGAGGGAAGCTGAACGGAGGGTGATCAGAGGAGAGCTGAACGGAGAGTGATCAGAGGGAGAGCTGAACGGAGGGTGATCAGAGGGAGAGCTGAACGGAGGGTGATCAGAGGGAGAGCTGAACGGAGAGTGATCAGAGGGAGAGCTGAACGGAGGGTGATCAGAGGGAGAGCTGAACGGAGGGTGATCAGAGGGAGAGCTGAACTGAGGGTGATCAGAGGGAGAGCTGAACGGAGGGGGATCAGAGGGAGAGCTCTTTATTACTTGGATATCTGCAGGAAACACACCCTTATTATTATAAATAAATAATAACTCACCTTGTGATTTTTTAAATACATTTTCATCTTCATTAAGTTTTCACTTATTTTACTCCTAAATTTACAATTTTAACTTCAGAATCTCCACATTTTCTCTCTCATGGACATCCTCCTCTTCATCGTCCTCCTCTTCATCGTCCTCCTCTCTGAGAACACCTGTCCTTCAGGCAAATAAACTCCTCTTCAGGAAGATGGTGGGACAGTAGGAAAGGTAGAAAGCAGTGCCGTGTGTGTGTGTGTGTGTGTGTGTGTGGTCAGTGCTGGTGACGTCCTCCTCCTCATCGTCTTCCTCCAACGTTACGCTGACACTGTGTGCTCCTTCTGAAACAAACAGGAAGTTATTAGTGTCCGAACACACACACACACACACACACACACACACACACACACACACACACACACACACACACAGACCACACACACACACCACACCACACACCACACACACACACCCACACACACACACACACACACACACACACAACACACACTCACCCTGTACGACAGGTCAGCGAACTCTCGCCCGGCCTGGTTTCCACGGTAACCCCCCCTGAAGCCCCCCCCTCCCTGCGGTGGTCCGAATGACCCCCTGCTGGCGGAGAGGCCCCTCCCCCCTCTAAAGCCCCTTCCCCCCTGAAGCCCCTCCCCCCTTTGAAGCCCCTCCCCCCCCCCACAGGGAGGCCGAACGTCTGGGCGTTCATCCGGCGCTCCTCGGCCCACGTCTGCCGACGCCCCCTGTGGAGAGAAAATACACCATGTGATGAGTCATGTGATGAGTCATGTGACAAGTACATGATTTACATCGGTCATGTGACGAGTCATGTGACAAGTACATGATTTACATCGGTCATGTGACGAGTCATGTGACAAGTACATGATTTCCATCGGTCATGTGATGAACGTACCTGGGGAAGAACCCGGAGCCTCCAGACTTCTCGTTAGCTTTCCTGGAGAAACAGAGACAAGAATGTGAGAGAGGGAGAGGAGGAGGAGAGGAAGAGGAGGAGGAAGAAGAGGAAGAGGAGGAGGAGGAAGAAGAGGAGGAAGAGGAAGAAGAGGAAGAGGAAGAAGAGGAGGAGGAGGAGGAGGAGGAGAAGAAGAAGAAGAAGAAAAGGAGGAAGAGTACCTGGTGTCGTCGCAGGAGATGTTGTCGAAGAAGGATTTGTTCTTATCGTAGTAGATGTTTGGTCTGAGCGGGTCTCCCCCCCTCTCCTCGCTGGGCTGCAGCTCCACAGCAGACTCCTCCCCTTATCCACCGACCCCTCCCCCTTCTCCTCCGACTCCTCCCCTTCTCCTCGCCGTTCACTGCCTTCACCTCCAGCTTCTCCTCTGAGCAGGGGGGCAGAATAGAAACACTCACCATGTATAAGAGATGAAAGGTAGATCATAGAGTTCCCCTTAGCCCCGCCTCCTACCATTTAGCTTTGTTTGAAAAGTATTTTAGTGACATCATGGACTGACAGGAGGGTGCCAGTACCCCCATTCGGCCACACGGTGTCTCTGTCGTACCTTTGATCTTCAGCTTGCTCTGGAACTCCCTCTCGATGTCCTCCTTGTTGAACTGAGCGTTGGCGCTCTCGAAGTCGAAGTCCTTCTCGAACTTCACCGGTCCGTCTCTGCGGACGTTGAAGCTCCCCGACCTCGATGAGCGCCCCCCCCCCGCCGGCCCCCCGGGGCTCCTGGAGAACAGGAACCATGAACGTTACATTACAATCAGGACATCATAAACTCTGGGGTCCTCCACCTGTCCATCATAACCTCTGGGGTCCTCCACCTGTCCATCATAACCTCTGGGATCCTCCACCTGTCCATCATAACCTCTGGGGTCCTCCACCTGTCCATCATAACCTCTGGGTCCTCCACCTGTCCATCATAACCTCTGGGGTCCTCCACCTGTCCATCATAAACTCTGGGGTCCTCCACCTGTCCATCATAACCTCTGGGGTCCTCCACCTGTCCATCATAACCTCTGGGATCCTCCACCTGTCCATCATAACCTCTGGGATCCTCCACCTGTCCATCATAACCTCTGGGGTCCTCCACCTGTCCATCATAACCTCTGGGATCCTCCACCTGACATCATAACCTCTGGGATCCTCCACCTGTCCATCATAACCTCTGGGGTCCTCCACCTGTCCATCATAACCTCTGGGATCCTCCACCTGTCCATCATAACCTCTGGGGTCCTCCACCTGACATCATAACCTCTGGGGTCCTCCACCTGTCCATCATAACCTCTGGGGTCCCTCCACCTGTCCATCATAACCTCTGGGGTCCTCCACCTGACATCATAACCTCTGGGGTCCTCCACCTGTCCATCATAACCTCTGGGATCCTCCACCTGACATCATAACCTCTGGGGCCCTCCACCTGTCCATCATAACCTCTGGGGTCCTCACCTGACATCATAACCTCTGGGGTCCTCCACCTGTCCATCATAACCTCTGGGGTCCTCCACCTGTTCATCATAACCTCTGGGGTCCTCCACCTGTCCATCATAACCTCTGGGGTCCTCCACCTGTCCATCATAACCTCTGGGGTCCTCCACCTGACATCATAACCTCTGGGGTCCTCCACCTGTCCATCATAACCTCTGGGGTCCTCCACCTGACATCATAACCTCTGGGGTCCTCCACCTGTACATCATAACCTCTGGGTCCTCCACCTGTCCATCATAACCTCTGGGGTCTCCACCTGACATCATAACCTCTGGATCCTCCACCTGTCCATCATAACCTCTGGGGTCCTCCACCTGTCCATCATAACCTCTGGGGTCCTCCACCTGTCCATCATAACCTCTGGGGTCCTCCACCTGACATCATAACCTCTGGGATCCTCCACCTGTCCATCATAACCCTGGGGTCCTCCACCTGTCCATCATAACCTCTGGGATCCTCCACCTGTCCATCATAACCTCTGGGGTCCTCCACCTGACATCATAACCTCTGGGGTCCTCCACCTGTCCATCATAACCTCTGGGATCCTCCACCTGTCCATCATAACCTCTGGGTCCTCCACCTGTCCATCATAACCTCTGGGGTCCTCCACCTGACATCATAACCTCTGGGGTCCTCCACCTGTACATCATAACCTCTGGGGTCCTCCACCTGTCCATCATAACCTCTGGGGTCCCTGGGGTCCTCCACCTGACATCATAACCTCTGGGGTCCTCCACCTGTCCATCATAACCTCTGGGGTCCTCCACCTCTCCATCATAACCTCTGGGATCCTCCACCTGTCCATCATAACCTCTGGGGTCCTCCACCTGTCCATCATAACCTCTGGGTCCTCCACCTGACATCATAACCTCTGGGGTCCTCCACCTGTACATCATAACCTCTGGGGTCCTCCACCTGTCCATCATAACCTCTGGGGTCCTCCACCTGTCCATCATAACCTCTGGGGTCCTCCACCTGACATCATAACCTCTGGGGTCCTCCACCTGTCCATCATAACCTCTGGGGTCCTCCACCTCTCCATCATAACCTCTGGGATCCTCCACCTGTCCATCATAACCTCTGGGGTCCTCCACCTGTCCATCATAACCTCTGGGGTCCTCCACCTGTCCATCATAACCTCTGGGGTCCTCCACCTGTCCATCATAACCTCTGGGATCCTCCACCTGTCCATCATAACCTCTGGGGTCCTCCACCTGTCCATCATAACCTCTGGGGTCCTCCACCTGACATCATAACCTCTGGGTCCTCCACCTGACATCATAACCTCTGGGTCCTCCACCTGTACATCATAACCTCTGGGCCTCCACCTGTCCATCATAACCTCTGGGGTCCTCCACCTGTACATCATAACCTCTGGGGTCCTCCACCTGTCCATCATAACCTCTGGGGTCCTCCACCTGTACATCATAACCTCTGGGGTCCTCCACTGTCCATCATAACCTCGGGATCCTCCACCTGTACATCATAACCTCTGGGGTCCTCCACCTGTCCATCATAACCTCTGGGATCCTCCACCTGTCCATCATAACCTCTGGGGTCCTCCACCTGTCCATCATAACCTCTGGGGTCCTCCACCTGACATCATAACCTCTGGGGCCCTCCACCTGTCCATCATAACCTCTGGGGTCCTCCACCTGTACATCATAACCTCTGGGGTCCTCCACCTGTCCATCATAACCTCTGGGGTCCTCCACCTGTACATCATAACCTCTGGGGTCCTCCACCTGTCCATCATAACCTCTGGGGTCCTCCACCTGTCCATCATAACCTCTGGGGTCCTCCACCTGTCCATCATAACCTCTGGGGTCCTCCACCTGTCCATCATAACCTCTGGGTCCTCCACCTGTCCATCATAACCTCTGGGGTCCTCCACCTGTTCACCCTGCTGTTCATCTCGTCCAGGGGTGGGCAAACCTTTTGGCTCGGGGGCCACTATGAGTTTTGAAATGTGTCAGACGGCCGGGCCGGTAGCAGATCGGTGAAAACATATTTAGCTGCCCACTCCTCATTAAACACTCGGCACTCAGTGTCGACTTCTCTTTTCTTTGTTCCACTCATTGTTACAGACGCAGGTTCAAAGGTGAATCATTGCGTCATCCTTTGCGTCATGACGTAACCGTTGACGTACCTTCTTATGACCCACACAGCGTTTTACGTCGCTGATTTTCTCCGCAACACCGATCACAACAACATCAATAGAGGACTGCGTCGTTTCTAATCATACGAAGCCAGATTAAATGAACGACTTCTCCAACCTTAGACCTTTCTCCAGAGTGGTGCATTGTTTATGAATGTGGTTCAGCGGCATTACCGCCCGCTGCAGCGCTGCTCGTCCACCGGAGTTTATTCTCCCGTTAACTCACGGCAGCGGCCGCTGTAAAGTCTTCACAGTCCGACTGTCACACAAGCAGCTGATACATACCCCCCCCCCATCAGTGAATGTGTTTCAGTCTGAAAGCTGTTTGGCATCACAACGCTGTTATGAAAGTTTCTCTGGCATCCTACAGGTGATGTTGGCATAGCAACCGAAGCTAATCAGACTATCTTGACTATCATTTTGTGGCATAAGCCGTTTTCTACACCCATATATTACCGGCGTAGTTTTCGTCATGATTTGACTTGTGATGGCCACATGGAGCCCAGGTATTGATCCGATAGCTGCAATAATACAGAACAACAGGAAAACGTCTGCCTCTCCACAATGATCAATAACAGTGAACGGATGGTCATTAAAGTAAGGTCAAATAAACAGAATCACACTCAGCCTGGTTAGTGTTGCCTGACTTTATAAGTGTGTGGTTGCGTTCTGGTCCCTTCGCTCAGCGCTGCTTGGTACGACTTGTACTCGCTGTACTCGCCATGAACTGCTATTGCTGTATATGGCCCGCGGGCCTTAGTTTGCCCATGCCTGATCTAGTCCAGCGGTTCTCAAACTGTGGAGGGTACTGCAGGTGGTCCGTGGAAAAAAGCTAAATAAAATCCACTTTTTATTATCAAGGATTTTCGGGGACCTGAAGACACATTTTGAGTTGTATACACTGTTGGAAAGAGGAGATTCCTAGCTTTCTAATGATATCAGGGAGTGGGGTAGGGGTCGTTGGGCTCATCGGACATTTATGAGAGAAAATCTCTAATGTCCGAGTGCATTTGAATGCACCACAAGACACGAGCCTCGTAACCCCTCCCCCGGCCCTGGCGCGAGCGTGGAAATATGATTGGCGAACAATGTTGTGGCTTTCCAAGTTAACATTGATTGATATGATTGCGATTAAATCAGCATATGCTTCTGCCAGGGGATGCCCCCCCTCAAAATCTCCACCCTCTTGCCACCCCAGAATATTTTTCTAGATCCACCCCTGAGTAGGCTATATTTTTCGTTTCGTTTATTTAATAAGTTAATTTGTTTTTTGTTTGTTTTGAGATTTAAATAGATTTTGAAAGTGGAGAGAGAGAGAGAGAGAGAGAGAGAGAGAGAGAGATAGAGAGAGAGAGAGAGAGAGAGAGAGAGAGAGAAGCAGCGCTGTCTGCTTAGTTGCAATACTGTAGCTCAAGCCTTTATGCAACTTAGGCCTATACATTGTTTATGTTACTTATATGCCTGTGTGGCCATGGTTTTGAGTCTGTGTGTGTGTGTGTGTGTGTGTGTGTGTGTGTGTGTGTGTGTGTGTGTGTGTGTGTGTGTGTGCGTCCGCCTTCCTCTCTGAGACACAGACACAACGCAGACAGACACGGTCACTAAAGTATCAAATAGGCTTCAATTTACTTTTGATTGTCTATAATTAACTATAAAAGAATATCGGCGTTTTAACGCTACGTTTCTGTACTTATTGTTACGGTTTGCAGATGAGGTGGTCCGCGAAAACCCTTGATAATAAATAGTGGTCCGCGAAAACCCTTGATAATAAATAGTGGTCCGCGAAAACCCTTGATAATAAATAGTGGTCCGCGAAAACCCTTGATAATAAATAGTGGTCCGCGAAAACCCTTGATAATAAATAGTGGTCCGCGAAAACCCTTGATAATAAATAGTGGTCCGCATAAACCGAAAGTTAGAGAACCCCTGGTGTAGAACTGCTTGTCTTCGTCTCAGTACCGTGTCGACCCCAATATGAGACAGGTTTTCTTTCTAGAAACAAATCTGAAAAAGAGGGTTGTCTTATATTCGGTACTCAATGAAGCTGAATGTGAATGTCTCACCTGGGGGGCTGAATCCTGCAGGGGGGGGGGCTCTGTCTGCAGCTCTGAGGTGGGGGGGGGGAGCAGCCCAGCACCCCCCCCTCCTCGTCTGCACCCCGTCATGCAGCCCGCTCTGACGCAAGGGGGGGGCAGCCGGGGTCACCTGCTCCAGGGGGAGGGGGCTCTTCCTCAAAGGGGGGGGCTCTTCCTCAGGGGCTCCAGGCTGGGGCTGCTGCTACCTGCAGGGGGGGGGGGTCATCATCAGTATCATCATGAGGCGCTTTCACACCGCAGTACTTTTCCCACAAAGGTTCATGAGAACTCTTTAGTTCAGGAGAACTCTTTAGTTCAGGAGAACTCGCCAGCCAGCCAGCCAGCCAGCCAGCCAGCCAGCCAGCCAGCCAGCCAGCCAGCCAGCCAGCCAGCCAGCCAGCCAGCCAGCCAGCGCCAGCCAGCCAGCCAGCAGCCAGCCAGCCACAGCCAGCCGGCCGGCCAGCCAGCCACAGCCAGCCAGCCAGCCAGCCAGCCAGCCAGCCACAGCCAGCCGGCCGGCCAGCCAGCCACAGCCAGCCAGCCAGCCAGCCCAGCCAGCCAGCCAGCCAGCCAGCCACAGCCAGCCGGCCGGCCAGCCAGCCACAGCCAGCCAGCCAGCCAGCCAGCCAGCCAGCCACAGCCAGCCGGCCGGCCAGCCAGCCACAGCCAGCCAGCCAGCCAGCCAGCCAGCCAGCCAGCCAGCCAGCCAGCCAGCCAGCCAGCCAGCCAGCCAGCCAGCCAGCCAGCCAGCCAGCCAGCCACAGCCGGCCGGACCGGCCAGCCAGCCACAGCCAGCCAGCCAGCCAGCCAGCCAGCCAGCCAGCCAGCCAGCCAGCCAGCCAGCCAGCCAGCCAGCCAGCCAGCCGGCCACAGCCGGCCGGCCAGCCGGCCAGCCACAGCCAGCCAGCCAGCCAGCCAGCCAGCCAGCCAGCCAGCAGCCAGCCAGCCAGCCAGCCAGCCAGCCAGCCAGCCAGCCAGCCAGCCACAGCCAGCCAGCCAGCCAGCCAGCCAGCCAACAGCCAGCAGCCAGCCAGCCAGCCAGCCAGCCAGCCAGCCAGCCAGCCAGCCAGCCACTGGGATAACAGTAATATTCAGCAGGTTGTTTGTTTTATCTGGCACTGAGGGGGATAAACAACAACAAAGTGAACCACAATCAAAGAGAACTCACCTACAGCGACAGGTGTGAACTGGGGGGGTCCCAGTGGTGTGAGCTGGCTGTAGGAGGGGGGGGGGGCTCTGGTGAAGAGGCCATAGGACCCTGCAGACTGGAGGGGGACCGGGGGGGCGGAGGAGGAGCTGATGGACGACTGAGGGGAGGACAGGAGGACATTATTACTGCCTTTTCTGTGTGCGTGTGTGTTTGTGTGTTTGTGTGTGTGTGTGTGTGTGTCTGTTTGTGTGTACCTGTACGATGGCAGGGTCCTGCAGGCAGCTTGATGGGGTGCGTGTGTGTGTGTGTGTGTGTACCTGTACGATGGCAGGGTCCTGCAGGCAGCTTGATGGTGTGTGTGTGTGTGTGTGTGTCTGTGTGTGTGTGTGTGGTGTGTGTACCTGTACGATGGCAGGGTCCTGCAGGCAGCTTGATGGTGTGTGTGTGTGTGTGTGTGTGTGTGTGTGTGTGTGTGTGTGTGTGTGTACCTGTACGATGGCAGGGTCCTGCAGGCAGCTTGATGGTGTGTGTGTGTGTGTGTGTTTGTGTGTACCTGTACGATGGCAGGGTCCTGCAGGCAGCTTGATGGTGTTGTGTGTGTGTGTGTGTGTGTGTGTGTGTGTGTGTACTGTACGATGGCAGGGTCCTGCAGGCAGCTTGATGGTGTGTGTGTGTGTGTGTGTGTGTGTGTGTGTGTGTGTGTACCTGTACAATAGCAGGGTCCTGCAGGCAGCTTGATGGTGTGTGTGTGTGTGTGTGTTGTGTGTGTGTGTGTGTGTGTGTGTGTGTGTGTACCTGTACGATGGCAGGGTCCTGCAGGCAGCTTGATGGTGTGTGTGTGTGTGTGTGTGTGTGTGTGTGTGTGTGTGTGTGTGTGTACCTGTACAATAGCAGGGTCCAGCAGGCAGCTTGATGGTGTGTGTGTGTGTGTGTGTGTGTGTGTGGTGTGTGTGTGTGTGTGTGTGTGTGTGTGTGTGTGTGTACCTGTACAATAGCAGGGTCCAGCAGGCAGCTTGATGGTGTGTGTGTGTGTGTGTGTGTGTGTGTGTGTGTGTGTGTGTGTGTGTGTGTGTGTACCTGTACGATGGCAGGGTCCTGCAGGCAGCTTGATGGTGTGTGTGTGTGTGTGTGTGTGTGTGTGTGTGTGTTGTGTGTGTGTGTGTGTGTGTGTGTGTGTGTACCTGTACGATGGCAGGGTCCTGCAGGCAGCTTGATGGTGTGTGTGTGTGTGTGTGTGTGTGTGTGTGTGTGTGTGTGTGTGTACCTGTACGATGGCAGGGTCCTGCAGGCAGCTTGATGGTGTGTGTGTGTGTGTGTGTGTGTGTGTGTGTGTGTGTGTGTGTGGTGTGTGTGTGTGTGTGTGTGTACCTGTACGATAGCAGGGTCCTGCAGGCAGCTTGATGGTTGTGGAGGTTCACAAACTGTCAGATCTCTGATGTCACTTCCTCTGAAGATGATGAACTCAAAGATGTCGTCTCGGGGGGGAAACGGTCTGTCTGTGGGCCGGTCCTCCGTTCCGAAGGAGCGCACTGAGCAATACAGTGTGTATTAGTACCTTTACTCAGAGCCACGGTAGAGTTCTGAGTATCAATGGTTATATAGTGTGTATACAGTGTGTATTAGTACCTTTACTCAGAGCCACGGTAGAGTTCTGAGTATCAATGGTTATATAGTGTGTATACAGTGTGTATAAAGTGTGTATTAGTACCTTTACTCAGGGCCACGGTAGAGTTCTGAGTATCAATGGTTATATAGTGTGTATACAGTGTGTATAAAGTGTGTATTAGTACCTTTACTCAGAGCCACGGTAGAGTTCTGAGTATCAATGGTTATATAGTGTGTATACAGTGTGTATAAAGTGTGTATTAGTACTTTACTCAGGGCCACGGTAGAGTTCTGAGTATCAATGGTTATATAGTGTGTATACAGTGTGTTAAAGTGGTGTATTAGTACCTTTACTCAGGGCCACGGTAGAGTTCTGAGTATCAATGGTTATATAGTGTGTATACAGTGTGTATAAAGTGTGTATTAGTACCTTTACTCAGGGCCACGGTAGAGTTCTGAGTATCAATGGTTATATAGTGTGTATACAGTGTGTATAAAGTGTGTATTAGTACCTTTACTCAGGGCCACGGTAGAGTTCTGAGTATCAATGGTTATATAGTGTGTATACAGTGGTGTATAAAGTGTGTATTAGTACCTTTACTCAGAGCCACGGTAGAGTTCTGAGTATCAATGGTTATATAGTGTGTATACAGTGTGTATAAAGTGTGTATTAGTACCTTTACTCAGGGCCACGGTAGAGTTCTGAGTATCAATGGTTATTAGTGTGTATCAGTGTGTATAAAGTGTGTATTAGTACCTTTACTCAGAGCCACGGTAGAGTTCTGAGTATCAATGGTTATATAGTGTGTATACAGTGTGTATAAAGTGTGTATTAGTACCTTTACTCAGGGCACGGTAGAGTTCTGAGTATCAATGGTTATATAGTGTGTATACAGTGTTATAAAGTGTGTATTAGTACCTTTACTCAGAACCACGGTAGAGTTCTGAGTATCAATGGTTATATAGTGTGTATACAGTGTGTATATAGTGTGTATTAGTACCTTTACTCAGAACCACGGTAGAGTTCTGAGTATCAATGGTTATATAGTGTGTATACAGTGTGTATATAGTGTATTTAAAGTGTATATAGTGTGTATACAGTGTATATAAAGTGTATACAGTGTAATATAAGTGTATATAGTGTGTATACAGTGTATATAAAGTGTATATAGTGTATTTAAAGTGTATATAGTGTGTATATAGTGTATATAGTGTGTATATAGTGTGTATACAGTGTGTATACAGTGTGTATATAGTGTGTATACAGTGTATTGAAAGTGTATACAGTGTGTATATAGTGTGTATATAGTGTGTATATAGTGTGTATACAGTGTATTTAAAGTGTATACAGTGTGTATAGTGTGTATATAGTGTGTATACAGTGGTGTTATAGTGTGTATATAGTGTATTTAAAGTGTATATAGTGTGTATACAGTGTATATAAAGTGTATATAGTGTGTATATATGTGTATACAGTGTATTTAAAGTGTATACAGTGTGTATAGTGTGTATATAGTGTGTATACAGTGTGTATACAGTGTGTATAGTGTGTATACAGTGTATTGAAAGTGTATACAGTGTGTATATAGTGTGTATATAGTGTATTTAAAGTGTATACAGTGTGTATATAGTGTGTATATAGTGTGTATATAGTGTATTTAAAGTGTATACAGTGTGTATATAGTGTGTATATAGTGTGTATACAGTGTGGTATATAGTGTGTATACAGTGTGTATATAGTGTGTATATTGTATTTAAAGTGTATACAGTGTATAGTGTGTGTTATATAGTGTGTATACAGTGTGTATATAGTGTGTATATAGTGTATTTAAAGTGTATACAGTGTGTATACAGTGTGTATACAGTGTGTATACAGTGTATATAAAGTGTATATAGTGTGTATATAGTGTGTAACAGTGTGTATAGTGTGTATATAGTGTGTATATAGTGTGTATACAGTGTGTATATAGTGTGTATACAGTGTGTATACAGTGTATACAGTGTATATAGTGTGTATACAGTGTATTTAAAGTGTATATAGTGTGTATATAGTGTGTTTATAGTGTGTATCAGTGTGTATATAGTGTGTATATAGTGTGTATACAGTGTATTTAAAGTGTATACAGTGTGTATATAGTGTATACAGTGTATATAGTGTGTATACAGTGTATTTAAAGTGTATATAGTGTGTATATAGTGTGTATATAGTGTGTATACAGTGTGTATATAGTGTGTTATATAGTGTATACAGTGTATTTAAAGTGTATACAGTGTGTATATAGTGTGTTACAGTGTATTTAAAGTGTATACAGTGTGTATATAGTGTGTATACAGTGTGATATAGTGTGTATATAGTGTGTATACAGTGTATTTAAAGTGTATACAGTGTGTATATAGTGTGTATATAGTGTGTATATAGTGTGTATATAGTGTATTTAAAGTGTATACAGTGTGTATATAGTGTTAATAGTGTATTTAAAGTGTATACAGTGTGTATATAGTGTGTATACAGTGTATTGAAAGTGTATATAGTGGTGTATATAGTGTTGTATACAGTGTGTATACAGTGTATATAAAGTGTTATAGTGTATTTAAAGTGTATATAGTGTATTTAAAGTGTATATAGTGTGTATATAGTGTGTATATAGTGTGTATACAGTGTATTTAAAGTGTATATAGTGTGTATATAGTGTGTATATAGTGTGTATACAGTGTATTTAAAGTGTATACAGTGTGTATATAGTGTGTATATAGTGTATATAGTGTGTATACAGTGTATTTAAAGTGTATACAGTGTGTATAGTGTGTATATAGTGTGTATAACAGTGTGATATAGTGTATATAGTGTGTATACAGTGTATATAAAGTGTATACAGTGTATATAAAGGTATATAGTGTATTTAAAGGTATATAGTGTGTATACAGTGTTATACAGTGGTATATAGTGTGTATACAGTGTATTTAAAGTGTATATAGGTGTATATAGTGTGTATATAGTGTGTATACAGTGTGTATATAGTGTGTATACAGTGTATTTAAAGTGTATACAGTGTGTATAGTGTGTATATAGTGTGTATACAGTGTGTATTGTGTGTGTATAGTGTATACAGTGTAGTTAAAGTGTATTACATGTGTATATAGTGTGTATATAGTGTGTATATAGTGTGTATATAGTGTATTTAAAGTGTATACAGTGTGTATATAGTGTGTATATAGTGTATTTAAAGTGTATACGTGTGTATATAGTGTGTATACAGTGTATTGAAAGTGTATATAGTGTGATATAGTGGTATACAGTGTATTGAAAGTGTATATAGTGTTATATAGTGTGTATACAGTGTGTATACAGTGTATATAAAGTGTATATAGTGTATTTAAAGTGTATATAGTGTATTTAAAGTGTATATAGTGTGTATATAGTGTGTATATAGTGTGTATACAGTGTATTTAAAGTGTATAGTGTGTATATAGTGTGTATATAGTGTGTATACAGTGTATTTAAAGTGTATATAGGTGTATATAGTGTGTATATAGTGTGTATACAGTGTATTTAAAGTGTATACAGTGTGTATAGTGTGTATATAGTGTGTATACAGTGTTATATAGTGTGTATATAGTGTGTATACAGTGTGTATAGTGTGTATATAGTGTGTATACAGTGTGTATATAGTGTGTATATAGTGTGTATACAGTGTGTATAGTGTGTATATAGTGTGTATACAGTGTGTATATAGTGGTATATAGTGTGTATAGTGTGTATATAGTGTGTATACAGTGTGTATATAGTGGTATATAGTGTGTATACAGTGTATTGAAAGTGTATATAGTGTGTATATAGTGTGTATACAGTGTGTAACAGTGTGTATATAGTGTGTATATAGTGTGTATTTAAGTGTATACAGTGTGTATATAGTGTGTATACAGTGTATTTAAAGTGTATATAGTGTGTATATAGTGTGTATATAGTGTGTATACAGTGTATTAAAGTGTATACAGTGTGTATATAGTGTGTATATAGTGTATATAGTGTGTATACAGTGTATTAAAGTGGTATACAGTGTGTATATAGTGTGTATACAGTGTGTATATAGTGTATATAAAGTGTATACAGTGTATATAAAGTGTATATAGTGTATATAAAGTGTATAGTGTATTGAAAGTGTATATAGTGTGTATATAGTGTGTATACAGTGTGTATATAGTGTGATACAGTGTATAAAGTGTATATAGTGTGTATACAGTGTATAAAGTGTATACAGTGTATATAAAGTGTATATAGTGTATTGAAAGTGTATATAGTGTATTGAAAGTGTATATAGTGTATTTAAAGTGTATACAGTGTGTATATAGTGTATATAAAGTGTATATAGTGTATTTAAAGTGTATAGTGTATTGAAAGTGTATATAGTGTGTATATAGTGTGTATACAGTGTGTATACAGTGTATTAAAGTGTATATAGTGTATTGAAAGTGTATATAGTGTGTATATAGTGTGTATACAGTGTGTATACAGTGTATATAAAGTGTATATAGTGTATTTAAAGTGTATATAGTGTATTTAAAGTGTATATAGTGTGTATATAGTGTGTATATAGTGTGTATACAGTGTATTTAAAGTGTATATAGTGTGTATATAGTGTGTATATAGTGTGTATACAGTGTGTATATAGTGTGTATATAGTGTGTATATAGTGTGTATACAGTGTGTATATAGTGTGTATATAGTGTGTATACAGTGTATTTAAAGTGTATATAGTGTGTATATAGTGTGTATTATGTGTGTATATAGTGTGTATACAGTGTATTTAAAGTGTATATAGTGTGTATATAGTGTATATAGTGTGTATACAGTGTGTATATAGTGTGTATATAGTGTGTATACAGTGTATTGAAAGTGTATATAGTGTGTATATAGTGTGTATATAGTGTGTATACAGTGTATTTAAAGTGTATATAGTGTGTATATAGTGTGTATATAGTGTGTATACAGTGTATTTAAAGTGTATATAGTGTGTATATAGTGTGTATATAGTGTGTATACAGTGTGTATATAGTATGTATATAGTGTGTATACAGTGTATTTAAAGTGTATATAGTGTGTATATAGTGTGTATATAGTGTGTTACAGTGTATTGAAAGTGTATACAGTGTGTATACAGTGTGTATATAGTGTGTATATAGTGTATTTAAAGTGTATATAGTGTGTATATAGTGTGTATATAGTGTGTATACAGTGTGTATATAGTGTGTATATAGTGTGTATATAGTGTATTTAAAGTGATATAGTGTGTATATAGTGTGTATATAGTGTGTATACAGTATTGAAAGTGTATACAGTGTGTATACAGTGTGTATACAGTGGTATATAGTGTGTATATAGTGTGTATACAGTGTATTGAAAGTGTATATAGTGTGTATACAGTGTGTATACAGTGTGTATATAGTGTGTATACAGTGTGTATACAGTGTGTATATAGTGTGTATATAGTATGTATACAGTGTATTTAAAGTGTATATAGTGTGTGTATATAGTGTGTATATAGTGTATTAAAGTGTATATAGTGTGTATATAGTGTGTATATAGTGTGTATACAGTGTATTGAAAGTGTATACAGTGTGTATATAGTGTGTATATAGTGTATTTAAAGTGTATATAGTGTGTATATAGTGTATTTAAAGTGTATATAGTGTGTATATAGTGTATTTAAAGTGTATACAGTGTGTATATAGTGTGTATATAGTGTATTTAAAGTGTATATAGTGTGTATACAGTGTATTGAAAGTGTATACAGTGTGTATATAGTGTGTATATAGTGTATTTAAAGTGTATACAGTGTGTATATAGTGTGTATATAGTGTATTTAAAGTGTATATAGTGTGTATATAGTGTGTATATAGTGTGTATACAGTGTATTGAAAGTGTATATAGTGTGTATATAGTGTATTTAAAGTGTATATAGTGTGTATATAGTGTGTATACAGTGTATTGAAAGTGTATATAGTGTGTATATAGTGTATTTAAAGTGTATATAGTGTGTATACAGTGTATTTAAAGTGTATACAGTGTGTATATAGTGTGTATACAGTGTGTATATAGTGTGTATACAGTGTATTTAAAGTGTATACAGTGTGTATATAGTGTGTATACAGTGTGTATATAGTGTATTTAAAGTGTATATAGTGTGTATACAGTGTATTTAAAGTGTATATAGTGTGTATATAGTGTGTATACAGTGTGTATATAGTGTGTATACAGTGTATTTAAAGTGTATACAGTGTATTTAAAGTGTATACAGTGTGTATATAGTGTATACAGTGTGTATATAGTGTGTATACAGTGTTTAAAGTGTATACAGTGTGTATACAGTGTGTATATAGTGTGTATACAGTGTGTATATAGTGTATTTAAAGTGTATACAGTGTATTTAAAGTGTATACAGTGTGTATATAGTGTGTATACAGTGTATTTAAAGTGTATACAGTGTGTATACAGTGTGTATATAGTGTGTATACAGTGTATATAGTGTGTATATAGTGTGTATACAGTGTATTTAAAGTGTATACAGTGTGTATACAGTGTGTATATAGTGTGTATACAGTGTGTATACAGTGTGTATAAGTGTGTATACAGTGTGTATATAGTGTGTATATAGTGTGTATATAGTGTGTATACAGTGTATTTAAAGTGTATACAGTGTGTATACAGTGTGTATATAGTGTGTATACAGTGTGTATACAGTGTGTATATAGTGTGTATACAGTGTGTATATAGTGTGTATACACTTTCAATACATATATACACACTATATACACACTGTATACAGTGTGTATACAGTGTGTTATAGTGTGTATATAGTGTATTGAAAGTGTATACAGTGTGTATACAGTGTGTATACAGTGTGTATATGGTGTATATAGTGTATTGAAAGTGTATACAGTGTGTATATAGTGTGTATACAGTGTGTATACAGTGTGTATACAGTGTGTATATAGTGTGTATACAGTGTATTGAAAGTGTATACAGTGTGTATACAGTGTGATATAGTGTGTATACAGTGTATTGAAAGTGTATACAGTGTGTATACAGTGTGTATACAGTGTGTATATAGTGTGTATACAGTGTATTGAAAGTGTATACAGTGTGTATACAGTGTGTATACAGTGTGTATACAGTGTGTATATAGTGTATTGAAAGTGTATACAGTGTGTATATAGTGTGTATACAGTGTATTGAAAGTGTATACAGTGTGTATATAGTGTGTATACAGTGTATTGAAAGTGTATACAGTGTGTATATAGTGTGTATACAGTGTGTATACAGTGTGTATACAGTGTGTATATAGTGTGTATATAGTGTATTGAAAGTGTATACAGTGTGTATATAGTGTGTATACAGTGTGTATACAGTGTGTATACAGTGTGTATATAGTGTGTATACAGTGTATTGAAAGTGTATACAGTGTGTATACAGTGTGTATATAGTGTGTATACATTGTATTGAAAGTGTATACAGTGTGTATACAGTGTGTATACAGTGTGTATACAGTGTGTATATAGTGTGTATACAGTGTATTGAAAGTGTATACAGGTGTATACAGTGTGTATACAGTGTGTATACAGTGTGTATATAGTGTATTGAAAGTGTATACAGTGTGTATATAGTGTGTATACAGTGTGTATACAGTGTGTATACAGTGTATTGAAAGTGTATACAGTGTGTATATAGTGTGTATACAGTGTATTGAAAGTGTATACAGTGTGTATATAGTGTGTATACAGTGTGTATATAGTGTGTATACAGTGTATTGAAAGTGTATACAGTGTGTATATAGTGTGTATACAGTGTATTGAAAGTGTATACAGTGTGTATATAGTGTGTATACAGTGTGATATAGTGTGTATACAGTGTGTATACAGTGTGTATACAGTGTATTGAAAGTGTATACAGTGTGTATACAGTGTGTATTAGTACCTTTACTCAGGGCCACAGTAGAGTTCTCGGTATCGATGGTGTAAAGCACACCTTCGTACCGGTTTCCGGCCTTGGAGATCAGGCTGATCTTGCTGCCCAGGTACGGCGTCCCCATGGCAACGGTTAGTAACGGTTAGTAACGGTGCTGTTTGTTTGTTTGTTTTGTTTTCCAGCTTCAGCTACAACAACAACATGGCGACCCCATCCTCCATGGCTGTGTGAGCGCGAAGACTCACGGGAACACCGTATTCTCGCGCGATCCACCGTGAGATCCAGATCTGCACGAGATAGAAAAGCAAACATAATCACGTGTGTGTTCAGAATCAACATTCAGAGAAGCACTCAGATCTAAGGAAAAGTAGTCATTGTGCAGATTGGTCCATTTCAGAATAATATATATGATATGTTTTATAATTGTTACAATAGTTGTTATGTGTTTCCACACGGACCCGGTTGAGGGGAACACACACCGGAGCAGGCATGCTGATGAAGCCAGAGTGTAAATGTTATGCTACGTTCTATGTAAAAGTGTAATAAAGTGTAAGCAGCTAAAAGTGCTTCAACCGTCCATTCTTGTAATATGAGGGGCAAGAAGGAAACAGTAATGATTGATCATGAAAGTGTTCTCAAAGCTGGTAAAGGAGCAGCTAGTCTGAATGACTTTGTATACTGCAGGGTAGCTGGAGGATTTACTCCAGGTGGAACTAAAGTCTGATTTAACACTTGGTTATATTTCACATCATTCATCCAGATCTGTGAAGTAACTAAAGGGATTAAATACATGTAGTGGAGTAGAAGTACACCATGTACCTCTGAACTGTAGAGGAGTAGAAGTACACCATGTACCTCTGAACTGTAGTGGAGGAGAAGTACACAGTAGAAGTACATTCTAGTTCTTCTAGCTCTATGCTCTGAAACCGCTCGGATCCTCCGCGCATGCGTACATTCTAAAATACGATTTGCACAACGGCGGAGCATCAAAGATGGCGGGAGCCTCCGACCCGCTGGAGGACATGCTGCTGAGAGATCTGGACGAGAGGGCCGTGCGGGACCTGGTGGGGAGTCTGGAGGACCAGCTGGGGGACCGGGGGGACCGGGGGGAGGACACTTCCACCGGGAGCCTCTCCACCGGGAGTCTCGGGGCTCCTCTCTCGGCTGTGGAGCATCTTAAAGTCCCCTCTCCTTCTTCTTCTACCTCCGGAGCATCAGGTCTACAAACAGCTGCTGGAGCCCCTGCCGGACCTGAACCCCCGACCTCCTCCTCCTCTCAGGGGCCACAGAGTCTAAACTCCGGGACGCTGGTGAACTCGGTGACCCCCCAAACTGGGACTAGCACCGGGATCAGTACGGTCATCAGTACCGGGATCAGTACCGCACACAACGGAGTGGAGCCCAAGCTGGGGTCCCTGAGCGCCCCCCAGGTGACCCAGGTGACCCACAGCGCCCCCCAGGTGTCTCACAGCGCCCCCACGTGACTCACAGCGCCCCCCAGCTGACCCAGGTAACCCACAGTGCACCACAGGTGACCCACAGCGCCCCCCAGGTGACTCAGGTGACCCACAGTGCCCCCCAGGTGACTCAGGTGACCCACATCGTCCCCCAGGTGACCCACAGCGTCCCCCAGGTGACCCACAGCGCCCCCAAGTAACCCAGGTGACCAACAGCGCCCCCCAGGTGACCCACAGCACCCCCCAGATGCAAAACAAGATGCCCGTGACTGGGGGCTCTGTGATCCTGGCGCCCCCTCCCCAGCGATGGCCCTGAAGCCGGCTATGAACGGGGTGGCAGTGGTGAGGCCCCCGGGGGCCCTGTGGTGGTGAGGCCCCCGGGGACCCCTGTGATGGTGAGGCCCCCAGGGAACCCATTGTGACGGTGGCCCCCTCCCTCCAGCAGCAGAGGCCCGGGCTGGCGGCCCCCGGCAGAGCGACGGCCCCCCAGCTGGCTGTGAGGCCCCAGCAGCAGCAGACCACCATCCAGCTGCCCCCAGGGTTCAGCATGCCCCCGGTGAGGAACTGACTGACTGACTGACTGACTGACTGACTGACTGACTGACTGACTGATTGGTTGACTGACTGACTGACTGACTGACTGCTTCATTGATTGGTTGACTGACTGACTGACTGACTGACTGCTTCATTGATTGGTTGACTGACTGACTGACTGACTGACTGACTGACTGACTGACTGACTGACTGACTGACTGCTTCATTGATTGGTTGACTGACTGACTGACTGACTGACTGACTGACTGCTTCATTGATTGGTTGACTGACTGACTGCTTAATTGATTGCTTGACTGATTGGTAGGCCTGTCGCGATAATTAATAAATTGACTTAACGTACAATAATCAATGAATTGACTTATCGTACGATAATCAATAAATTGACTTATCATACGATAAATAAAAATGGACTCGATAACTTTTCTGAGCTCGTGTTAGCCCGGCGCGCTGTGAGGGGCGGGGCTCACACACAGCCCGGGGCGCTGTGAGGGGCGGGGCTCACACACAGCCAGGCGCGCTGTGAGGGGCGGGGCTCACACACAGCCCGGGGCGCTGTGAGGGGCGGGGCTCACACAGCCAGGCGCGCTGTGAGGGGTGGGGTGTTCCTTGCTCGAAATCTTTCAAATATGGCCTGTTGAGGCATCTGGGTCACAGTGGTGAGAGTGGACACAGTGGACACAGTGGTGAGAGTGGACACAGTGGACACAGTGGTCACAGTGGTCACAGTGGACACAGTGGACACAGTGGTCACAGTGGTCACAGTGGACACAGTGGTGAGAGTGGACACAGTGGACACAGTGGTGAGAGTGGACACAGTGGACACAGTGGTGAGAGTGGACACAGTGGACACAGTGGTCACAGTGGTCACAGTGGACACAGTGGTCACAGTGGTCACAGTGGACACAGGGACACAGTGGTCACAGTGGTCACAGTGGACACAGTGGACACAGTGGACACAGTGGTCACAGTGGACACAGTGGACACACTGTACACTTGACTGTTGTTTTATTTTAAGGAGGTTTTTTTTGCTTGTGAGACAATGTGTTCTCATATTATTTATATCAGAAGCAGAATCCCTTCATTAGTCCCACAGAGGGGACATGTGCATCGTTACAGCAGGAAAGAGCCACAGACAGCTTCATGTTACATATGTTAAAAAAAAGTACTAAGTTATGATATAATACAAAATATAATAAAAGAAATAAAAGTAAAAGAAAATACTTTTCAAAATACAAATCCTGTAACAGTTCTAAGGATTTAGCAGCAGGTATATATTACAAGTTATTAACGGCATATATATATTGCACATATAGCACATAGTTGATTGGTATTTAGCAGCAAGGGGAGGGGGGGTCTACTAGGGGCTGTGCTGGTTGTATAGTCTGACCGCTGCAGGAAGGAAGGACCTGCGGTATCTCTCCGTGAGACAGCGGGCTGCAGCAGCCTGTCACTGAAGGAGCTGCACAGTGAGGACAGGGTGTCCTGGAAGGGGTGGGACATATTGTCCAGCAGGGAGGACAGCTTGACTGCCATTCTCCTGTCTCCCACCACCTCCACAGTGTCCAGAGGACTCCTGTCTCCCACCACCTCCACAGTGTCCAGAGGACTCCTGTCTCCCTCCACCTCCACAGTGTCCAGAGGACTCCTGTCTCCCACCACCTCCACAGTGTCCAGAGGACTCCTGTCTCCCACCACCTCCACAGTGTCCAGAGGACTCCCCAGGACAGAGCGACCTTACCAGTCTGTTCAGTCTCTTCCTGTCAGCAGCCGAGATGCTGCTGCCCCAGCAGGCCACACCATAGAAAATGGCTGATGCCACAACAGAGTCGTAAAAAAGTCTGAAGGAGTGCCCCCTGCACCCCGAAAGACCTCAGTTCTCCTCAGCAGAAAGAGTCCCTCTGTCCCTTCTTGTACAGAGCAGCAGAATTATCAGTCCAGTCCAGTTTATTGTTCAGATGAACACCCAGGTATTTGTAAGATTTCACAATCTCAATGTCCGCTCCCTGGATGTTCACTGGTGCGGGGGGGATGAGTGATGGCGCCGTCTGAAATCCACCACCAGCCTTGGTCTTCGCTGTGTTGAGCTGGAGGGGGTTCCTCTGGCACCAGAGAGGTGAAGTCCTGCGTCAGCTCCCTGTACTCCCTGTCGTCCTCATTGGAGACGAGGCCAACGATGGCGGAGTCGTCAGAGAACTTCTGCAGGTGACAGGTTGCAGTGTTGTGGGTGAAGTCTGCAGTGTAGAGGGTGAAGAGAAACGGTGCCAGCACCACCCCTGGGGGGCCCCCGTACTGCTGATGACGGTGTCTGATTGACCCTCCCTGGTCCTCACATACTGTGGGCGGTTGGTGAGGTAGTCCAGGATCCAGGAGGTGAGGTGGTGATCCACCCCGACAGCTGCAGCTTGTCCCCAGGAGCGGGGGCTGGATGGTGTTCAAGGCACTGGAGAAATCAAAGAACATGATCCTCACAGTGCCCCCCCCCCAGGCTTCTCCAGGTGGGAGAGGGACCTCTGCAGCAGGTAGATGACGGCGTCATCCACCCCGATGGCAGGCTGGTAGACGAACTGCAGCGGGTCCATTGATGGTCCCACAAGGGGCCGGAGGTGTCCAAGGACCAGCTTTTTTCCACCTCAGCTCCCTCTGTACAGTCTTCAGCTCCTCTCTGTTGCCAGATCTGAAGGCCCTCTTTTGTCCTTCAGGAGAGCCTTTATTCCAGGGGTAACCCAGGGTTTGTTGTTGGGAAAACACCGTACAGTCCTGGTGGGTACGACGTTTTCCTCACAGAAGCTCATATAGTCCGTGATGCAGTCTGTAAGGCCGTTGATGTCCTCCCCGTGAGAGTCAGTGAACACATCCCATGCAGTAGTGTGGAAACAGTCTTTCAGGGCCTCCTCAGACTCCTCAGACCACTTCTTCACGGTGCGTGTGGGCACCGGCTGTCTGTGGACCAGAGGTTGGTACACAGGCTGGAGGTGAACCAGGTTGTGATCAGAATTGCCCAGGGGAGGAAGGGGGGATGAGCTGAATGCATCCTTGGTGTTGGCATACAATAAGTCCAGTGTTTTATTGCCTCTGGTGGTGCAGGTAACATATTGTTTGAAAGTGGGCAGAGTTTTTGAGAGAGAGGCCTGATTGAAGTCTCCAGAGATCAGGAGGAGAGCATTTGGGTGCTGTGTTTGCAGTCTGCTTACAGTAGAGCTGATGACGTTACATGCCTCTTCAGCGTTTGCAGAGGGGTGAATATATGCAGCTATCACGATAACATGCGTGAATTCCCGAGGTAAATAGTGGGGCTTCATGCTAACGGCTAACAGCTCTATGTCCCTGTTGCAGATTCGTTCTTTAATAGTGGTATATATATACATATATATAATATATGAGAGAGAAAGTTCTGTTTTCCAGCCTGAGTCTATTTAATTGATTGTTTTGGTTGTGTGTGATTTTAATAAATTTTTTATAATTTCATTTGTTTTATTTATTATATATAATTTATATATTTGAATATTATTTCACATTTCATTTGCAATGTGGATGTTCAATAAAAAGTTATGTTTGAAAGGATGTACTTGAATTATTATTGTATATTATCATGATGTCAGTGGTCTAAAATGGTCTTAAACGGTGCCGACAATATTATCGTTTATCGCAATCATTTCCGGGAAAATTATCGTCCAACTAAATTAATTATCGTGACAGGCCTACTGATTGGTTGATTGATTGGTTGGTTACTGATTGGTTGACTGATTGGTTGATTGCTTGACTGATTGGTTGGTTGGTTGACTGATTGGTTGATTTTTTACTGATTGCTTGACTGATTGGTTGGTTGATTGGTTGACTGGTTGACTGGTTGGTTGGTTGGTTGACTGACTGGTTGACTGGTTGGTTGATTGGTTTACTGATTGCTTGACTGATTGGTTGGTTGGTTGACTGGATGGTTGGTTGGTTGACTGACTGGATGACTGGTTGTTGGTTGACTGGTTGGTTGGTTGGTTGACTGATTGATTGCTTGGTTGGTTGGTTGACTGACTGGTTGACTGGTTGGTTGGTTGGTTGACTGACTGGTTGGTTGGTTGACTGATTGGTTGGTTGGTTGGTTGGTTGACTGACTGGTTGATGGTGGTTGGTTGACTGACTGGTTGACTGGTTGGTTGGTTGGTTGGTTGACTGATTGGTTGATTGGTTTACTGATTGCTTGACTGATTGGTTGGTTGACTGGTTGACTGGTTGGTTGGTTGACTGGTTGACTGGTGTTGGTTGGTTGGTTGACTGGTTGGTTGGTTGGTTGATTGATTGGTTGATTGGTTTACTGATTGCTTGACTGATTGGTTGGTTGACTGATTGGTTGACTGGTTGACTGGTTGGTTGGTTGACTGGTTGGTTGGTTGGTTGACTGATTGGTTGGTTGGTTGACTGACTGGTTGACTGGTTGGTTGGTTGACTGGTTGGTGGTTGGTTGACTGATTGATTGCTTGGTTGGTTGGTTGACTGACTGGTTGACTGGTTGGTTGGTTGACTGATTGGTTGGTTGGTTGACTGACTGGTTGGTTGGTTGACTGATTGGTTGGTTGGTTGGTTGGTTGACTGACTGGTTGACTGGTTGGTTGGTTGACTGACTGGTTGACTGTTTGGTGGTTGGTTGGTTGGTTGGTTGACTGATTGGTTGATTGGTTTACTGATTGCTTGACTGATTGGTTGGTTGACTGGTTGACTGGTTGGTTGGTTGACTGGTTGACTGGTTGGTTGGTTGGTTGACTGGTTGGTTGGTTGGTTGACTGATTGGTTGATTGGTTTACTGATTGCTTGACTGATTGGTTGGTTGACTGATTGGTTGACTGGTTGACTGGTTGGTTGGTTGACTGGTTGGTTGGTTGGTTGACTGGTTGACTGATTGGTTGGTTGGTTGACTGACTGGTTGACTGGTTGGTTGGTTGACTGGTTGGTTGGTTGGTTGACTGATTGATTGCTTGGTTGACTGATTGTTTGACTGACTGATCGATTGATTGATTTGTTAACTGTTTGACTGTTTGTCCTGCCTCCTGTCCTCAGGGATGGTTCTGGTTCGTACGGAGACGGGTCAGCTGGTGATGGTTCCTCAGCAGGTTCTGGCTCAGGCTCAGGCCAAGACCCAGCAGGGGGGCGGGGCCATCATCCAGAGACCAGCCACGCCCACTGCGGGGGCCACGGTCCGGGTCACCACCACCTCCACGGTACGTTCAATACCTTTAATACCCTTCATACTATGGTCTGTCTGGAGCTCACAGAGACACGTTGAGACCCAAAGGGTTCTGATAGAGATGTAGAGTCTCCAGAACACAGAGACACATTGAGACCCCAAAGGTTCTGATAGAGATGTAGAGTCTCCAGAACACAGAGACACGTTGAGACCCCAAAGGGTTCTGATAGAGATGTAGGGTCTCCAGAACACAGAGACACGTTGAGACCCCAAAGGGTTCTGATAGAGATGTAGAGTCTCCAGAACACAGAGACACTTGAGACCCCAAAGGGTTCTGATAGAGATGTAGGGTCTCCAGAACACAGAACACGTTGAGACCCCAAAGGGTTCTGATAGAGATGTAGAGTCTCCAGCACAGACACGTTGAGACCCCAAAGGGTTCTGATAGAGATGTAGGGTCTCCAGAACACAGAGACACGTTGAGACCCCAAAGGGTTCTGATAGAGATGTAGGGAGTCTCCAGAACACAGGACACGTTGAGACCCCAAAGGGTTCTGATAGAGATGTAGGGTCTCCAGAACACAGAGACACATTGAGACCCCAAAGGGTTCTGATAGAGATGTAGGTCTCCAGAACACAGAGACACATGAGACCCCAAAGGGTTCTGATAGAGATGTAGGGTCTCCAGAACACAGAGACACATTGAGACCCCAAAGGGTTCTGATAGAGATGTAGAGTCTCCAGAACACAGAGACACGTTGAGACCCCAAAGGGTTCTGATAGAGATGTAGAGTCTCCAGAACACAGAGACACGTTGAGACCCCAAAGGGTTCTGATAGAGATGTAGGGTCTCCAGAACACAGACACGTTGAGACCCCAAAGGGTTCTGATAGAGATGTAGAGTCTCCAGAACACAGACACGTTGAGACCCCAAAGGGTTCTGATAGAGATGTAGGGTCTCCAGAACACAGACACGTTGAGACCCCAAAGGGTTCTGATAGAGATGTAGGGTCTCCAGAAACAGAGACACGTTGAGACCCCAAAGGGTTCTGATAGAGATGTAGGGTCTCCAGAACACAGACACGTTGAGACCCCAAAGGGTTCTGATAGAGATGTAGGTCTCCAGAACACAGAGACACGTTGAGACCCAAAGGGTTCTGATAGAGATGTAGGGTCTCCAGAACACAGAGACACATTGAGACCCCAAAGGGTTCTGATAGAGATGTAGGGTCTCCAGAACACAGAGACACATTGAGACCCCAAAGGGTTCTGATAGAGATGTAGGGTCTCCAGAACACAGAGACACTTGAGACCCCAAAGGGTTCTGATAGAGATGTAGGGTCTCCAGAACACAGAGACACTTGAGACCCCAAAGGGTTCTGATAGAGATGTAGAGTCTCCAGAACACAGAGACACATTGAGACCCCAAAGGGTTCTGATAGAGATGTAGGGTCTCCAGAACACAGAGACACATTGAGACCCCAAAGGGTTCTGATAGAGATGTAGGGTCTCCAGAACACAGAGACACATTGAGACCCCAAAGGGTTCTGATAGAGATGTAGGGTCTCCAGAACACAGAGACACATTGAGACCCCAAAGGGTTCTGATAGAGATGTAGGTCTCCAGAACACAGACACGTTGAGACCCCAAAGGGTTCTGATGAGATGTAGGGTCTCCAGAACACAGAGACACATTGAGACCCCAAAGGGTTCTGATAGAGATGTAGGGTCTCCAGAACACAGAGACTGCTGGATGATAACCTGCATGCTGGGACATTTACACGGTTAGTTTAAGTTGCATTATTTTTGCATTAATTAACTTATGCAGACAAGGTTTAAAAGTTGCTACGTCGATTTGGGCAGTTTGGTACCGTCTAACGGAAACCCTATAATTCCTTTTTAGTGTTGTATTTAATAGAGTTGAGTCCACTAACACTAGTAAGTTTACTTTGGGTGTTTGATGGTCCAGGACAGTCTCTATCTATCAAAGATAATACACACCTGATGCATTCCCTCGTTCACCTGAGCCCAGCTCGCTGTATCGTGTGTTGCTGCTTCCTGTTAGAGAGTAGCTGAGCTTTAGCGTTATCACAGTGTTTCAGGAGGTCACTGATATGTGGACGTTATCCTGCTGTCTAACGTGTCGACCCCCCCCTCATCTTCAGGCTCCTCAGACGTCCGCCTGGCCTCCCCCGCTCAGACCAGAATGGTTCAGTCCACCTCCACCGTACAGGTGAGCTTCCTGTTGAACTCATCATCACTCCTTGTTTTTATACCTTTAAAGGTCTCCTGTTTTGCAAAATGCACTTTTTGATAATAATAATAGTTGTATTTTGTCAGTACTTTTACAGGTGCTCAAAGTCGCTTTACAGAGATAGTGAAAAGAAAAGAACAACAAATAAATACAGCTAAAGTCAAATTAAAATCAAGCAATACCAAAACAATCACACATTAAAAGCCAGATTGAAGAGGTGAGTGTTTTGAAGGTGGTGAGGTCAGTCTCTGATGGGGGAGGGAGTTCCAGAGGAGGGGGGGGGGGGGGAGAAGGCTCTGTGCCCCAGGTCCGGTCTTGATGACTTTTATACATAAAAATGTGGTTACACCCACGGGCCAATCAGAAAACGTTGCTGTCAGAAACAATGAGACGTGTTCTGGAAGTGTTATGGTCTGTGTTTACATTAGCATGCTAACACTCAGAGCTAACCTGTACTGGAGAGAGTATGTGTGAAGAAGCAGGAAATCAAAAGGAACTCACCTTGTGGTAAACCTGAGAGAGAGAGAGAGTTTGAGCTCCATGCTGTTTCAGAGAGAATCCTTGATGTGGTTTGGAACAGGATATGGAGTTTCATCACGGCAGCATTTAGCTGAGTTTCTGCTGGGAGAGTTCTCCTGATGAGATCTACTCTCTCTCTAAAGCTACTGACCCAGAGTCAGCTCTTTAGTAACAGCTGGAAGAGAGGGGGGGGGGGCTACAAGGATCTGTTTGGGGTTTGGAGCAGGACACTTCAGAGACATGTCTTTAGTAACAGCTGGAAGAGAGGGGGGGGGGCTACAAAGATCTGTTTGGGGTTAGGAGCAGGACACTTCAGAGACATGTCTTTAGTAACAGCTGGAAGAGAGGGGGGGGGGCTACAAAGATCTGTTTGGGGTTTGGAGCAGGACACTTCAAGACATGTCTTTAGTAACAGCTGGAAGAGAGAGGGGGGGGGCTACAAGGATCTGTTTGGGGTTTGGAGCAGGACACTTCAGAGACATGTCTTTAGTAACAGCTGGAAGAGAGGGGGGGAGGCTACAAGGATCTGTTTGGGGTTAGGAGCAGGACACTTCAGAGACATGTCTTTAGTAACAGCTGGAAGAGAGGGGGACGGGGCTACAAGGATCTGTTTGGGGTTAGGAGCAGGACACTTCAGAGACATGTCTTTAGTAACAGCTGGAAGAGAGGGGGGGGCTACAAGGATCTGTTTGGGGTTTGGAGCCGGACACTTCAGAGACATGTTTTTATATATTTGTATATATCTGAGACCCATAATATATGACTAAAAATAGTTTAATAGGAGCCCTTTAAAGGGGGGCCGCTGTTTCTGTCTCATCATTTGTTTTCATTTGTATTAACTTGCACTATTGTCTCAGTGTCATTGTGTTGCTCTGGAGGGCCCTCAGATCGACTGCAGCTCTGCACGAAGGACCAATAAGAGCCTTGAATCCTTGAAATCATAACAAAAGTAATAATGTTTGATGTTTCCACAGAAGACCATCTCTGTGGCCCCCGGGGGCGTGACGGTGAAGATGCCCCCCCCTCAGAAGGGCCCCACAGTGATTACAGGAAACAAGCCTTCCCCCCCGACCATCAGCACCCCCGCCCCCCCTGCCAGGGGCCCCCTCCTGTCCACGGTAAACTCACTGATACACATGCTGTTGTTAAAGGGCCCTCGTGGATGATAGAGTAATGAAAGTGTTCTCTAACCCTCTGGATGATAGAGTAATCAAAGTGTTCTCTAACTCTCTGGATGATAGAGTAATCAAAGTGTTCTCTAACCCTCTGGATGATAGAGTAATCAAAGTGTTCTCTAACCCTCTGGATGATAGAGTAATGAAAGTGTTCTCTAACCCTCTGGATGATAGAGTAATGAAAGTGTTCTCTAACCTCTGGATGATAGAGTAATCAAAGTGTTCTCTAACCCTCTGGATGATAGAGTAATGAAAGTGTTCTCTAACCCTCTGGATGATAGAGTAATCAAAGTGTTCTCTAACCTCTGGATGATAGAGTAATCAAAGTGTTCTCTAACCCTCTGGATGATAGAGTAATCAAAGTGTTCTCTAACCCTCTGGATGATAGAGTAATCAAAGTGTTCTCTAACCTCTGGATGATAGAGTAATCAAAGTGTTCTCTAACCTCTGGATGATAGAGTAATCAAAGTGTTCTCTAACCCTCTGGATGATAGAGTAATGAAAGTGTTCTCTAACCTCTGGATGATAGAGTAATGAAAGTGTTCTCTAACCTCTGGATGATAGAGTAATGAAAGTGTTCTCTAACCCTCTGGATGATAGAGTAATCAAAGTGTTCTCTAACCTCTGGATGATAGAGTAATGAAAGTGTTCTCTAACCCTCTGGATGATAGAGTGATCAAAGTGTTCTCTAACCCTCTGGATGATAGAGTAATCAAAGTGTTCTCTAACCTCTGGATGATAGAGTAATCAAAGTGTTCTCTAACCTCTGGATGATAGAGTAATGAAAGTGTTCTCTAACCTCTGGATGATAGAGTAATCAAAGTGTTCTCTAACCTCTGGATGATAGAGTAATGAAAGTGTTCTCTAACCTCTGGATGATAGAGTGATCAAAGTGTTCTCTAACCCTCTGGATGATAGAGTAATCAAAGTGTTCTCTAACCCTCTGGATGATAGAGTAATCAAAGTGTTCTCTAAGCCTCTGGATGATAGAGTAATCAAAGTGTTCTCTAACCCTCTGGATGATAGAGTAATCAAAGTGTTCTCTAACCTCTGGATGATAGAGTAATCAAAGTGTCCTCTAACCCTCTGGATGATAGAGTAATCAAAGTGTTCTCTAACCCTCTGGATGATAGAGTAATGAAAGTGTTCTCTAACCCTCTGGATGATAGAGTGATCAAAGTGTTCTCTAACCCTCTGGATGATAGAGTAATCAAAGTGTTCTCTAACCCTCTGGATGATAGAGTAATCAAAGTGTTCTCTAACCTCTGGATGATAGAGTAATGAAAGTGTTCTCTAACCCTCTGGATGATAGAGTAATCAAAGTGTTCTCTAACCTCTGGATGATAGAGTAATGAAAGTGTTCTCTAACCTCTGGATGATAGAGTAATGAAAGTGTTCTCTAACCCTCTGGATGATAGAGTAATCAAAGTGTTCTCTAACCTCTGGATGATAGAGTAATCAAAGTGTTCTCTAACCCTCTGGATGATAGAGTAATGAAAGTGTTCTCTAACCTCTGGATGATAGAGTAATGAAAGTGTTCTCTAACCCTCTGGATGATAGAGTAATGAAAGTGTTCTCTAACCCTCTGGATGATAGAGTAATCAAAGTGTTCTCTAACTCTCTGGATGATAGAGTAATCAAAGTGTTCTCTAACCCTCTGGATGATAGAGTAATGAAAGTGTTCTCTAACCCTCTGGATGATAGAGTAATCAAAGTGTTCTCTAACCCTCTGGATGATAGAGTAATCAAAGTGTTCTCTAACCTCTGGATGATAGAGTAATCAAAGTGTTCTCTAACCCTCTGGATGATAGAGTAATCAAAGTGTTCTCTAACCTCTGGATGATAGAGTAATCAAAGTGTTCTCTAACCCTCTGGATGATAGAGTAATGAAAGTGTTCTCTAACCCTCTGGATGATAGAGTAATCAAAGTGTTCTCTAACCCTCTGGATGATAGAGTAATGAAAGTGTTCTCTAACCCTCTGGATGATAGAGTAATCAAAGTATTCTCTAACCCTCTGGATGATAGAGTAATCAAAGTGTTCTCTAACCTCTGGATGATAGAGTAATGAAAGTGTTTCTAACCCTCTGGATGATAGAGTAATGAAAGTGTTCTCTAACCTCTGGATGATAGAGTAATCAAAGTGTTCTCTAACCCTCTGGATGATAGAGTAATGAAAGTGTTCTCTAACCCTCTGGATGATAGAGTAATCAAAGTGTTCTCTAACCCTCTGGATGATAGAGTAATCAAAGTGTTCTCTAACCCTCTGGATGATAGAGTAATCAAAGTGTTCTCTAACCCTCTGGATGATAGAGTAATCAAAGTGTTCTCTAACCCTCTGGATGATAGAGTAATCAAAGTGTTCTCTAACCCTCTGGATGATAGAGTAATCAAAGTGTCTCTAACTCTCTGGATGATAAGAGTAATGAAAGTGTCTCTAACCCTCTGGATGATAGAGTAATCAAAGTGTTCTCTAACCTCTGGATGATAGAGTAATCAAAGTGTTCTCTAACCCTCTGGATGATAGAGTAATCAAAGTGTTCTCTAACCTCTGGATGATAGAGTAATCAAAGTGTTCTCTAACCCTCTGGATGATAGAGTAATGAAAGTGTTCTCTAACCTCTGGATGATAGAGTAATCAAAGTGTTCTCTAACCCTCTGGATGATAGAGTAATCAAAGTGTTCTCTAACCTCTGGATGATAGAGTAATCAAAGTGTTCTCTAACCTCTGGATGATAGAGTAATCAAAGTGTTCTCTAACCCCTGGATGATCGAGTAATCAAAGTGTTCTCTAACCTCTGGATGATAGAGTAATCAAAGTGTTCTCTAACCCTCTGGATGATAGAGATCAAAGTGTTCTCTAACCCTCTGGATGATAGAGTAATGAAAGTGTTCTCTAACCCTCTGGATGATAGAGTAATGAAAGTGTTCTCTAACCCTCTGGATGATAGAGTAATCAAAGTGTTCTCTAACTCTCTGGATGATAAGAGTAATCAAAGTGTTCTCTAACCCTCTGGATGATAGAGTAATGAAAGTGTTCTCTAACCTCTGGATGATAGAGTAATGAAAGTGTTCTCTAACCTCTGGATGATAGAGTAATGAAAGTGTTCTCTAACCCTCTGGATGATAGAGTAATCAAAGTGTTCTCTAACTCTCTGGATGATAGAGTAATGAAAGTGTTCTCTAACCTCTGGATGATAGAGTAATGAAAGTGTTCTCTAACTCTCTGATGATAGAGTAATGAAAGTGTTCTCTAACCTCTGGATGATAGAGTAATCAAAGTGTTCTCTAACCTCTGGATGATAGAGTAATCAAAGTGTTCTCTAACTCTCTGGATGATAGAGTAATGAAAGTGTTCTCTAACCTCTGGATGATAGAGTAATGAAAGTGTTCTCTAACCTCTGGATGATAGAGTAATGAAAGTGTTCTCTAACCCTCTGGATGATAGAGTAATGAAAGTGTTCTCTAACCCTCTGGATGATAGAGTAATCAAAGTGTTCTCTAACCCTCTGGATGATAGAGTAATGAAAGTGTTCTCTAACCTCTGGATGATAGAGTAATGAAAGTGTTCTCTAACCTCTGGATGATAGAGTAATCAAAGTGTCCTCTAACCTCTGGATGATAGAGTAATGAAAGTGTCTCTAACCCTCTGGATGTTAGAGTAATGAAAGTGTTCTCTAACCCTCTGGATGATAGAGTAATCAAAGTGTTCTCTAACCTCTGGATGATAGAGTAATGAAAGTGTCTCTAACCCTCTGGATGATAGAGTAATCAAAGTGTTCTCTAACCTCTGGATGATAGAGTAATCAAAGTGTCCTCTAACCCTCTGGATGATAGAGTAATCAAAGTGTTCTCTAACCTCTGGATGATAGAGTAATCAAAGTGTTCTCTAACCCTCTGGATGATAGAGTAATGAAAGTGTTCTCTAACCTCTGGATGATAGAGTAATGAAAGTGTTCTCTAACCCTCTGGATGATAGAGTAATCAAAGTGTTCTCTAACCTCTGGATGATAGAGTAATGAAAGTGTTCTCTAACCTCTGGATGATAGAGTAATCAAAGTGTTCTCTAACCCTCTGGATGATAGAGTAATCAAAGTGTTCTCTAACCTCTGGATGATAGAGTAATGAAAGTGTTCTCTAACCTCTGGATGATAGAGTAATCAAAGTGTTCTCTAACCCTCTGGATGATAGAGTAATGAAAGTGTTCTCTAACCTCTGGATGATAGAGTAATGAAAGTGTTCTCTAACCTCTGGATGATAGAGTAATCAAAGTGTTCTCTAACCCTCTGGATGATAGAGTAATGAAAGTGTTCTCTAACCTCTGGATGATAGAGTAATCAAAGTGTTCTCTAACCCTCTGGAGATAGAGTAATGAAAGTGTTCTCTAACCCTCTGGATGATAGAGTAATGAAAGTGTTCTCTAACCCTCTGGATGATAGAGTAATGAAAGTGTTTCTAACCCTCTGGATGATAGAGTAATCAAAGTGTCCTCTAACCTCTGGATGATAGAGTAATGAAAGTGTTCTCTAACCCTCTGGATGATAGAGTAATGAAAGTGTTCTCTAACCTCTGGATGATAGAGTAATCAAAGTGTTCTCTAACCTCTGGATGATAGAGTAATGAAAGTGTTCTCTAACCTCTGGATGATAGAGTAATCAAAGTGTCTCTAACCTCTGGATGATAGAGTAATGAAAGTGTTCTCTAACCTCTGGATGATAGAGTAATGAAAGTGTTCTCTAACCTCTGGATGATAGAGTAATGAAAGTGTTCTCTAACCCTCTGGATGATAGAGTAATCAAAGTGTTCTCTAACCCTCTGGATGATAGAGTAATCAAAGTGTTCTCTAACCCTCTGGATGATAGAGTAATCAAAGTGTTCTCTAACCTCTGGATGATAGAGTAATGAAAGTGTTCTCTAACCTCTGGATGATAGAGTAATCAAAGTGTTCTCTAACCTCTGGATGATAGAGTAATGAAAGTGTTCTCTAACCTCTGGATGATAGAGTAATGAAAGTGTTCTCTAACCTCTGGATGATAGAGTAATCAAAGTGTTCTCTAACCCTCTGGATGATAGAGTAATCAAAGTGTTCTCTAACCCTCGGATGATAGAGTAATCAAAGTGTTCTCTAACCCTCTGGATGATAGAGTAATCAAAGTGTTCTCTAACCCTCTGGATGATAGAGTAATGAAAGTGTTCTCTAACCTCTGGATGATAGAGTAATCAAAGTGTTCTCTAACTCTCTGGATGATAGAGTAATGAAAGTGTTCTCTAACCTCTGGATGATAGAGTAATGAAATTGTTCTCTAACCTCTGGATGATAGAGTAATGAAAGTGTTCTCTAACCTCTGGATGATAGAGTAATCAAAGTGTTCTCTAACCCTCTGGATGATAGAGTAATCAAAGTGTTCTCTAACCTCTGGATGATAGAGTAATCAAAGTTTCTCTAACCTCTGGATGATAGAGTAATGAAAGTGTTCTCTAACCTCTGGATGATAGAGTAATGAAAGTGTTTCTCTAACCTCTGGATGATAGAGTAATCAAAGTGTTCTCTAACCTCTGGATGATAGAGTAATCAAAGTGTCTCTAACCCTCTGGATGATAGAGTAATGAAAGTGTTCTCTAACCCTCTGGATGATAGAGTAATGAAAGTGTTCTCTAACCTCTGGATGATAGAGTAATGAAAGTGTTCTCTAACCTCTGGATGATAGAGTAATGAAAGTGTTCTCTAACCTCTGGATGATAGAGTAATCAAAGTGTTCTCTAACCTCTGGATGATAGAGTAATGAAAGTGTTCT
>JAAKFY010000770.1:0-27905 GCA_011823955.1 Dissostichus mawsoni | reverse complement strand
TAAATTTGATTAAATTATAAAAGGTATATGTGGTCAAATGAAGAGCCGTTTGGGAGTCGACAGAGCCGGCTCTTCTTGGTGAGCCGAGCCAAATGATCCGGCTCACTAAAAAGAGACGGAATTCCCATCACTACACACAACTGCTGATCAGCCGCAGCACCGGCAATTGAACTGCTGGGAGAAAAACTGACGATCAGATGTAACGTTATCTTGATAATATTTCGTCTCCTCCTTTTCGTCAACGAAAGTAAAGAGAGTTTGGCAAAGTTTTTATTTAGTAAACTACATTTTCGTCTCGTCACTTTTCGTCAACGATATTGCATGTTGATTTCGTTACAGTTATTGTTTACTGACGTCGGTGCCGTCTCGTCATCGTCTCGTCTTAGTCATGGAAAAAAGGTCGATGTAGAACATATTTCGTCATAGTTTAGTCAACGCAATTAACACTATAATACACACATTCACAAAGATACACACACAAACAGTAAACAGTACATAGAAAACATACTGTAGTGTAAGATATTAAATAAAAAGATGAATGGTTGTGGTTGAGGATAACTTTAAAACACAATGTATCTCTTTCTCTGTTTGTGTGTGTGTGTGTGTGTGTGAAACAGCTGTAACAGCTGCACCAGCTGCAACAGCTGCAACAGCTGCAACACCTGCAACAGCTGCAACAGCTGCATTGAATTATGCCGCAACAGCGGCAACCCCTGCAACAGCTGCAACACCTGCATTGATTTTTGCTGCCACAGCTGCAACAGCGGCAACCCCTGCAACACCTGCATTGAATTATGCTGCAACAGCGGCAACCCCTGCAACCGCTGCAACACCTGCATTGATGTTTGCTGCCACAGCTGCAACACCTGCAACAGCGGCAACACCTGCATTGATTTTTGCTGCAACAGCTGCAACAGCTGCAACAGCGGCAACCCCTGCAACAGCTGCTTTTAATTTTGCTGCAACAGCGGCAACCCCTGCAACAGCTGCAACACCTGCATTGATTTTTGCTGCAACAGCTGCAACAGCTGCAACAGCGGCAACCCCTGCAACAGCTGCTTTTAATTTTGCTGCGACAGCGGCAACCCCTGCAACAGCGGCAACAGCTGCAACAGCTGCATTGAATTATGCTGCAACAGCGGACCCCTGCAACAGCTGCAACACCTGCATTGATTTTTGCTGCCACAGCTGCAACAGCGGCAACCCCTGCAACAGCTGCATTGATTTTTGCTGCAACAGCTGCAACCCCTGCAACAGCTGCAACTCCTGCATTGATTTTGCTGCCACAGCTGCACAGCTGCAACAGCGGCAACCCCTGCAACAGCTGCATTAATTTTGCTGCCACAGCTGCAACACCTGCAACCCCTGCAACACCTGCATGAATTTTGCAGCAACCGCTGCAACTGCGGCAACCCCTGCAACAGCTGCAACAGCTGCATTGATGTTTGCTGCAACAGCTGCAACAGCTGCAACCCCTGCAACAACCTGCATTGAATTTTGCAGCAACCGCTGCCACAGCTGCAACCCCTGCAACAGCTGCAACACCTGCATTGATGTTTGCTGCCACAGCTGCAACACCTGCAACAGCGGCAACACCTGCATTGATTTTTGCTGCAACAGCTGCAACAGCTGCAACAGCGGCAACCCCTGCAACAGCTGCTTTTAATTTTGCTGCAACAGCGGCAACCCCTGCAACAGCTGCAACACCTGCATTGATTTTTGCTGCAACAGCTGCAACAGCTGCAACAGCGGCAACCCCTGCAACAGCTGCTTTTAATTTTGCTGCGACAGCGGCAACCCCTGCAACAGCGGCAACAGCTGCAACAGCTGCATTGAATTATGCTGCAACAGCGGCAACCCCTGCAACAGCTGCAACACCTGCATTGATTTTTGCTGCCACAGCTGCAACAGCGGCAACCCCTGCAACAGCTGCATTGATTTTTGCTGCAACAGCTGCAACCCCTGCAACAGCTGCAACACCTGCATTGATTTTTGCTGCACAGCTGCAACAGCTGCAACAGCGGCAACCCCTGCAACAGCTGCTTTAATTTTGCTGCACAGCTGCAACAGCTGCAACCCCTGCAACAGCTGCATTGAATTTTGCAGCAACCGCTGCAACTGCGGCAACCCCTGCAACAGCTGCAACAGCTGCATTGATTTTGCTGCAACAGCGGCAACCCCTGCAACAGTGCAACACTGCATTGATTTTGCTGCAACAGCTGCAACAGCTGCAACAGCGGCAACCCCTGCAACAGCTGCTTTTAATTTTGCTGCAACAGCGGCAACCCCTGCAACAGCGGCAACACCTGCATTGATTTTTGCTGCAACAGCTGCAACAGCTGCAACAGCGGCAACCCCTGCAACAGCTGCTTTTAATTTTGCTGCAACAGCGGCAACCCCTGCAACAGCGGCAACACCTGCATTGATTTTTGCGCAACAGCTGCAACAGCGGCAACCCCTGCAACAGCTGCTTTTAATTTTGCTGCAACAGCGGCAACCCTGCAACAGCGGCAACACCTGCATTGATTTTTGCAGCAACAGCTGCAACAGCTGCAACAGCGGCAACCCCTGCAACACCTGCATTGAATTTTGCTGCCAACAGCTGCAACCCTGCAACAGCGGCAACACCTGCATTGATTTTTGCTGCAACAGCTGCAACAGCTGCAACAGCGGCAACACCTGCATTTAATTTTGCTGCAACAGCTGCAACCCTGCAACAGCGGCAACACCTGCATTGATTTTTGCTGCACACACACTGCAACAGCTGCAACAGCTGCAACAGCGGCAACAGCGGCAACAGCGGCAACAGCGGCAACAGCGGCAACAGCGGCAACAGCGGCAAGAGGGTGACTCTGGCAGCCCTCTGGTGTGTGACGGAGAGGTGCATGGCCTGGTGTCATGGGGTCAGGGATGTGCCGAGCCGAACTACCCCGGGGTCTACGTCAAACTGTGTGAGTTCCACTCCTGGTTTGAAGAGGTCCTGGCAGCCAATCCCTAAAGAAATTACCAGTTTATTTTCTTCACTTCTCCCACTGGTTCACAGCCCTGGTTTTTATTTTTCTGTCTTCTCTCTGGTGCCAATCAAGACTCTTAACACACATGTGCCAGAATGTTGAAAACTAAATAAAATCACTTGGTATTCACTTGTCTGTTCATGTCTATAATGTGAAAACATACACCAATCACTTATACGCTCAAGTCTGTGTTAGGTACAGGTTTATTTATTTGATTTAGTAGCATTTAAGACAGTTTGATGGTGCTATATCGCTTTGATATATAGTAGAGGGTTTAAAAGCTGTTATAAGGAACATATTCATGGTATGGGTTAAACAGTGAAGTAGCACATTTCTCTCCCCAGTCATGTGATAGCCCCCTTCCTTTTTAATAAGGGATAGGGTTATAATGTCAAGCATTTCAATAATTTCCATTATTTAAGGGGGGCTCATAAAATGCTTTAATTATAAAGAATAAGTGCTGAGATAATGGCAGTGTAATTATTGAACAGTAGGAGGCCTCAGTGAGAAATCTTCCTGTCAGTCCCACCCACTCATTACAGCTAAACATGACACCAGAAACTATTTTTACTTTCACTGAGGGCTGATTTTCAGGCATTTCTCGCTTTGATTTAGAGTCTTTATCTTGCAAAGGTGTTCTTCTGTCAGGACGACATTCTTCTCTTCATCTCCTCCAGGTCACATTTGTCTTCTCTGAGCCCCGCTCTCCGTTCCTACCTCTCTTTGCGTCTTTGCCTCTGTTTGACTGGGCTGGAGGGTCCGAGCCACGCTGCTGCACCTACGCACAAAAAGAGATTGTACTAAAATGTCTGACTCAACTCTTAAATACATTTTCATTTTAAAATAATGATATATATTAACTTCTAGCTAGCCTTTCAAACAAAGGTGTCACTCAAAGCATTACTAATTGCTGCATTGCAATAATAGCTGGAACTGTCATTTATGTGTTCTGCAATAACTTGCTGAATGTCTGCTATGAAAGGGTCTATGAATAGGATTTATTTGGGGTAAGAAATACAAGATGTTAGCAAGGATTATACGATTCACGCCAGCAAGATTTACTTATAAGTAAAAGACATTGTGGACAGACTTTTGCGAGAGAAGGAACTACTCATTTGCATGAAATAACAGAATGAGACACATCCATGAAAGAAAAAACATATGTTACAAAATAATTTTGTGCAACAGGGAAGACTTGACATTTATGTATTGCTCTGTGAAAGGGAACCATAGACTTATCATGACATTTTACAGTTTTTGAGACACATGTTTCAAGTGGAAAATAATCTCATATATAGTTTCAAAGACTGTATGTGCACAAAACAAACACAAATGCCAGCCCTCTGAGAGGAAGATGCAGACTCTGCTTCTGTGAGATATTCAGCACTGCTTAAAACAGAACAATACTAATCAGAAATATATACAAATAAACACAATGCAATATTAAATAAACAAAGGCATGACAACCACGATCTCAAACGCAAAAAATCATTGCATCTGCAAACGTTGCAATGCTGATTCCCTCATAGATAATTGGACGAGATTTTACCAGAAGCTCCAGATAAATCTACATCTCAAGATCACTACCTCAGTATTCAGTTAATAAGTGAGCCACATCTTGCATAGTTTTGGCCTTGCAGACTGCTTCCTGTACTCTGTTTTTGACAGATCATTTTCTGCGCCTACCACCTAAATAAATGGGTCTATTTTTTAAAGTGGTGTGTATCTCCCTTTTTTTAGCAGACATTTTGTATTTAATAATGGTGGAATGTACGAGCAGAGAGCAGCATTGTTAAACACTTTTTTGTTCACGAGCCACATTCCTCCCGATTTTATCTCAAGTGGCGTGGACGAGTAAAACCATTGCATGATAAATAACAACACCTCCAAATGTTATTTTAGCGTAGAGAAATGCATTAACATTCTGAAAATGGTCAAAATAAATGCCTTTGCAAAACAGATGATAAACAGCCTGAGGTTATAGGTGCAATTTCAACAATACTATATATATATAGTATCCACACTGACTCTGTCTGACGCCGAAAAGCTTGTCCACGCCTCTGTCTCCTCCAGGCTGGACTACTGCAATGCACTCCTCATCGGGATCCCTAAAAAAAGCATCCAGAAGCTCCAGTACATCCAGAACAGCACTGCTAGGATCCTGATGAGGGTGCGCAAATATGATCATATCACCCCCATCCTTAAATCACTACACTGGCTCCCCGTGGAACTGAGGATTGAATACAAGGTCTCCCTCCTCACTCACCAATGTATCCATGGAACTGCACCTCCCTACCTCAAGGAACTCCTCTCCCCTCACCCCTCACCCCTCACCCCTCACACCTCACACCTCACACCTCACACACACACACCACACACACACACACACACACACACACACACACCACACACACACACACACACACCACACACACACACACATAAACACATGCAAACACACACACACACACTAGACCAGTGGTCCTCAACTGGTCAGGCCTCGGGACCCACTTTTTCCTTTGTCAATAGATTGCGACCCGAAATTTTGAATCACTCAAATCTATTCAACAAAAAATCGTGCTGTAATATATACGCTTTTCAGCATACAATATTAATTAAAGTGAAGTACAGTGCATATATCCCTTATATCCCTTCACAGAACTAAAGTATGCTTTAAAAAAGGTTTAATGAGATGATGGAATCAAAGCTGAACTGTATAACATAAAAAGGCAGACATGCTGAAAACCCAATCCCAGAAGGGGGTCTGGGGGGATTCTCCCCCAGGAGATTTTTAGAAATACTAACATATAAACTACGCATTCCGGTACACTCTGAGAAGAAAATAAATAAATCTGTTGCTACCCGACATATTAATAATATGTTATGCCATTGTTTGTTGACAGCTTGCTGCTCCACACAGAGAGAAGAGCAAAGAGGAGATAGTCTGTGTGAATTACTTTAAATCAGGGGTAGCCAACACGGTGCCCGCGGGGCATGTTCTAAAAATAGCTCCAAGCAAATCCAAAATGTAAAAAATACACAAAACAAAAAAGGAAATGTAATTAAAAGAATCTACCCTATGGTGGCCCTGAAGTGCAAAACACCACAGCATTTCACAAAACGCTGCAGCATTTCAGAAAACACCACAGCATTTCACAAAACACAACAGCATTTCAGAAAACGCCACTGCATTTCACAAAACGCCGCAGCATTTCAGAAAACACAACAGCATTTCACAAAACACAACAGCATTTCAGAAAACACCACAGCATTTCACAAAACACAACAGCATTTCACAAAACACAACAGCATTTCACAAAACGCCGCAGCATTTCACAAAACGCCGCAGCATTTCAGAAAACACCACAGCATTTCAGAAAACACCGCAGCATTTCAGAAAACACCACATTTCACAAAACACCGCAGGATTTCAGAAAACACCACAGCATTTCAGAAAACACAACAGCATTTCACAAAACACAACAGCATTTCACAAAACGCCGCCGCATTTCACAAAACGCCACAGCATTTCACAAAACACCGCAGCATTTCACAAAACACCGCAGCATTTCAGAAAACACCACACAGCGTTTCACAAAACACCGCAGGATTTCAGAAAACACCACAGCATTTCAGAAAACACAACTGCATTTCAGAAAACGCCGCAGCATTTCAGAAAACACCACAGCATTTCACATTGGACGGAAAGGGTATTCCTTTAGGGAGAACACTTCTTGTTTGTGATTGGACGGAGCCAGCAAGAGAAGCACTGCTGTGATTGGTTGTTTTTGCTGCCAGTCAAGAAATGACGCTTCATGATTGGTCACCACCCGACAGCGCAACATGTCCCAACACATCAGCCGTTAGCTGTTAGCACACACTCAGAGCTCACAGCTCCTCATATTTGTTCAGAAACTGGACACAAGTTAAACAAGTACAAAACACAGACTGTCTATGTCATGGCGAATACAGTCGCCGCTTTATTTACGTCTGTATGACGTTGTTGTGAGTGTGGACGGAGCAGCTACAGGTTAGTTTAGCCTGATCGATCCGATTCCGATAGGATTTACATGGAGATACGCCCCACCCCCTCTCCAGCGCGTCTTGTTTGAACGACACAGCTGACAGCCGCGGTGAAACTCGAGCGATTAGAGCGATGCGAAAAAACCATGAATTAATGCTTTATTAATTCATGGTTTTTAAGGGACTTATCTCCATGTAAATACTACGGTAGACTACCCAATATTCGCATCGCTCTAATCGCTCGAGTTTCACCGCGGCTGTCAGCTGTGACGGCCGCTCCTGCTCCTGCTCCTGTATTCAAACAAGACGCGCTGGAGAGGGGGCGGGGCGTATCTCTATGTAAATCCTATGGGAGATACCAACTACAACAAAATGAACATATTTGACCGTGATTTAATTGTAATACACGTTTCAAAGTGATGCCGAAGTAACTACATACTGATACCGGTTAGTAAAAACCATGATATAATGCTTTGACAAGTGTGCAGAGAAGACGGCAGGCGAAAAGCTTTTAAAATGCGTGTTTTCTGAATGGAATCTGATCGATCAGGCTAAACTAACCTGTAGCTGCTCCGTCCACACTCACAACAACGCCATACAGACATAAATAAAGCAGTGACTGTATTCGCCATGACAGTCTGTGTTTTGTACATGTTTAACTTTTGTCCAGTTTCTGAACAGATATGAGGAACTGTGAGCTCTGAGTGTGTGCTAACAGCTAACAGCTGATGTGTTGGGACATATTGCGCTGTCAGGTGCTGACCAATCACGAAGCGTCATTTCTTGACTGGCAGCAAAAACAACCAATCACAGCAGTGCTTCTCTGGCTGGCTCTGTCCAATCACAAACAAGAAGTGTTCTCCCTAAAGGAATACCCTTTCCGTCCAATGTGAAATGCTGCGGCGTTTTGTAAAATGCTGCGGCGTTTTGTGAAATGCTGCGTCGTTTGGTGAAATGCTGCGGCGTTTTGTGAAATGCTGCGGCGTTTTGTGAAATGCTGCGGCGTTTTGTGAAATGCTGCGGCGTTTTGTGAAATGCTGTTGTGTTTTGTGAAATGCTGTTGTGTTTTCTGAAATGCTGCGGTGTTTTGTGAAATGCTGTGGCGTTTTGTGAAATGTTGCGGCGTTTTGTGAAATGCTGTTGTGTTTTCTGAAATGCTTTGGTGTGTTGCACTTCAGGGCCACCGTACTACCCTATGCATAAACGAAACCCCAATCATAGCGAACTCTATCTACTTACTACAACTCTATATCTATCTAACAGCCCTCCTCCCCCCACCCCACAATGAATATCGACCAATCACGTTCTTGCTTGATTTGCGGGACCAGCGTTGCCGTCTTGAAGAAAAGCAATGTGGAGCGGCAGCTCACCGCTTCATAAGGAGTTTGACCGTGATTTTCCTTCTGGCAGAATCTACAACACATCAGCCCCATTGAACAGCCTAGTCATGCCAGCTATACAGCACATGAGGGGCAGAGTTTTACTCTGTTCGTGTTGCAACTTGCATATATATTTATTGCACTTGACGCACACACACGCATGGCGTAATTTCCACTGGGGACAGGGGGGACATGTCCCCCGCTCTTTTCGAAATCCCGTTTGTGTCCCCCCACTTTACAAATATGTTTATTATTATTTTTTAACGCAAGCCATCATCGCCACGGAGGAGCACACAGCCTCTGTGAGAGAGAGAGAGAGGAGAGAGAGAGAGAGAGAGAGAGAGAGAGAGAGAGAGAGAGAGAGACCATACCTTTATCTATTTAATATAGATAAAGTAAGAAATCATTCCAGTGTGTAGGCTACTATAGGACAGTAAAAAAAAAAAACAGTTTAAAAGGGGAGTGATTAGTAAAATATGCATAAATAAAAAGAAAGAATGCTATAGGTAACAAAAGATAAGAATAAACCAGTTTAAATGATTTGTTATTGGTTGTGATCATATTCTAAAGATGTTTGGATTATTGAAAGTGTACAGCTCCCTTTCATATGAGTGTTGAGAGCTGTATCCATTCATTCATGTTGTGCTCAAAGTGCACCAGATTGATGCATTTAACTTCAACATTTAAAAAAACATCTTCCCAGGGGTGCATGCCCCCGGACCCCCCGAGAGTATGTGAGGTCCCCCCTGGAGGAGGTGTGGACCCCAAGAGGAGGTGAGGTCCACCCCCAAATAAAGCAGGTTAAAATATTAAATTAATACATGTTATTTTAGTAAACACTGAAAACGGGTCCCACAGACCCAAACAGCACACAAAGGTTAAAGGTAAGCATATGATAATGTTAAAATGTGCTAAATATATACACTGCAAAAAACAAAAAATAGAGGAGTAAAGGTAGCCCCCAACTTGTTTTATTTTTTGAAAGTAGCCCTCACCCTAAAAAAGGTTGGTGACCCCTGATATATACCCACATGACAGCTCATTGTTACTTTGTAATTCTACTCCACTACAATTCAGAGGTTAACCTGGTATTTTTACTCCACTACATTCATTTTAGTTACTTTGCAGATTCTGATTAATTATGTGAAATATAAACAACCCTTAAATCAGGCTTTAGTTACACCTGAGTAAAATTCCGGGAAGGTGATTGTCAAGTGCCAACAATCAGGAGAGATATTTGATAGTTCGTGCTTGAGAAGATTAAACATTTATCTGCAGATCCCTATAAAGTATATTCATTACTCGTTATTCTCTAATAGTTATTTATGTCGTATTCTGCACATTTCTTATACTATCTACATACATAAGAGTATAATTCATATGTATAATATCAGTTAAAATAAGTGCTTCAACATAGTTAACATTGCAGGAAAGCAATATATTAGACGTTAATATTTAAAAGAAGACCTTAATCTAAAGTAGTATTTAATGTTTAAATAAAGGTTAATTAGTTTGTCTGTTTTGCACATCCTCCTATTAATATCTTTGTACATCCGGCACTAAACTGTTTTATTGTAGAGATCACTTACAGTATCTTCTTGGTTTTTTATATTCTATATTTCTATCATTGACCTTCTACTTTCCCCCTATGAAAGTATGTACTCTTAATATGTTTTTCATCAAATATAACACATAAAAACAATAATTCAATAACGTGCTTCAACCACTAGGCGGTGCACACAAGGTACACACAGCCATAATAACTTTTCATTATTAGTGTTGGACACTTATGTATGTATAACATCTGAAGATGTTCATGTTTTCACATACTTTTTACAGCATATTGCTATATTATTTCAGACTCAGTATTTACATTCTTATATTCAAAGAAAATCAGTAATATCTTCAAAAACTACAAGTCCTTTTCTAGCAGCTGTGCACCGTTATGGTGTAAATACAGCCTATTTACCAATTGGATCAAATGTAAAAGTCAGCCGAATTAGTGTTGATACTGCAAGGAGACGTATTGTGTGAAGAGAAATTGAAGATGTTGTTTAATTGCTGATAGATTTATGATCCACGTCAAGTATTCAGTTTCAGCGGCATTTCTTCCAGTTTGTCCAGAAGTCTTCTAATCAGGGCTCTATAAATAGAGAACTACGGCAGATGTGTAATATGTAATGGAGCCGAACCGTGTATTACAATGCTGTTATGTGATGACTTCCAAAGAGAAAAGCAAGCACACTCGGAATAAAGTATTATTTTTCTTTAAAATAAAATGTTTTTCGGATTTCATATCGCATAAACACCATATCCCAGCGTGCATTGCGGCTAAAACATCCAATCAACGAGCTTAAACCATAGCTGAGGATCTTGGGTAATCAGTTCAGTGGCTGTGAATCGCAATGATTCTCGAAATGTCCCTTATAGGCCTACGTCTGTTTCTGGTTATTTTTATTTTGAAATTCTGTTCCTGAGGAATGGCTAAAAAGCCCGAGATTATGGAATTAAACAAATAAATAAAAACAAGGATAATTGTGTGTTATTGTTGAGTAAATAACAGTGTGTTATTTAGAAAAGAATAACAAATTAGAAGGAAAAAAAGATTTAAAATAATACAGATTTCAGTATTTTGAGGCTCTGAGCCCCATTTCTTTTCCTCACAGACGGCAAAAAAAGTCTGACATTATACGATTTAAAATAAAAACAATAATCGTGGCTTGATATTGAGTAAAGAGATGTTTTCATGAACCCCACAGCTTCTGGTCTACACAGACCCGACCGGACCAAAAGACGTGTTGCAGGCACGAAACATACTACCAATAGAAATACATTGCTTTTAAAATCGTTCTGTGTGACACGAAAAAAAGGGGAAGATCGTGTTGGTGAACACGAATCAATAGATTAAATGTCGTGACTATAACACGAAATGCTGTGAGACTGGGTTGGGCGTGCAGTTGTGACGCGCCGAGTCTCCTTCAGCTTCATAAACGGACGCAAAGAGCTTTCAACTGATTGCAATGTATTCCCATCGGCGGCGGTATTTGACGCTCAGGGAAGCACCGCATCGGTCCATGTCGGCGGCACTTAAAGGCAATGTGAGCGTCCATTCCCATTGGATAACGGAGGATTTTACACCCGGAAGTAAGTATTCTCTTTACTGTCGATTGATTTTACAGTGATATCTGCACTACTCATCAACTCAAAAACACCAGATTATCCTTGTTAATTACACAACATTGATTGGTTTAAATTGTGTACAATGCTTTTGTATTTTTCCCCTTCGATTCGGAGAAACAAATATTTTTTCGGAGTTTAGGATGGCAGAGAAGACACTACACTACCCAGAATCCTCAGCTTTCGTTTGGGACTACAACATGTGCTATGCTTCACAAACCCCGTGATTAGTCCTCAAGCTCTGTGATTGGTTGACCTCCAACTGCATTCCATATGAAAAAAGACGTTTCGTAAAAGATAAAATCATACTTTATTCAGCAGTGCTTGCTTTACTCTTTGAAAGTCATCACCTGAATGCATTGTAATAAATGGTTCGGCGGCATTAAATATTACACATCTGTCGTAGTTCTTTATTTATCTACAGAGATCGGGCCTCAGAACAGACCGGAAACTATTCTTTTACCGTTCTATTTTAACTTCACAATAAAGTTAGTAATCAACATTCCTGCAATGTTAACTATGTTGAAGTACTTATTTTAACCGATATTATACATATTTATTATACTCTTATAAGATGTATGTAGATAGAATAAGAAATGTGCAGAATATGACAGTTTAATGGTGGAGGTACACATATTGATAGATGTCTTGTTGAGGAACCTATGACCCAAGTTTGTCATCATTGCATAACTACACCGTAGTTGTGTATAAAACCACCAGACTCAGGGACAGCTTCATCCCACAGGCCATAAGACTATTAAACACCTGAACTTTGAAACAACATCCATAACATTCATCTGGCTGCTACTTAGAAATTATTTGTCAGGTAGGACACGTTAGATTCCTGTTTTGGTTAGTGGGCCGTCGATGGGATTCATTCCATTTCAAAGTGCAGTTTGACGCTCAGTGTAAATTTCGCGCACTGCCACTCCAACATCCAATCACAGAGCTTGAGGACTAATCACGGGGTTTGTGAAGCATAGCACATGTTGTAGTCCCAAACGAAAGCTTAGGATTCTGGGTAGTGTAGTGTCTTCTCTGCCATCCTAAACTCCGAAAAAATATTTGTTTCTCCGAATCGAAGGGGAAAAATACAAAAGCATTGTACACAATTTAAACCAATCAATGTTGTGTAATTAACAAGGATAATCTGGTGTTTTTGAGTTGATGAGTAGTGCAGATATCAGTATAAAATCAATCGACAGTAAAGAGAATACTTACTTCCGGGTGTAAAATCCTCCGTTATCCAATGGGAATGGACGCTCACATTGCCTTTAAGTGCCGCCGACATGGACCGATGCGGTGATTCCCTGAGCGTCAAATACCGCCGCCGATGGGAATACATTGCAATCAGTTGAAAGGTCTTTGCGTCCATTTATGAAGCTGAAGGAGACTCGGCGCGTCACAACTGCACGCCATAGTACCCTGACCAAGCGTCGCTCCTGGACGTTCAGTGAGACTGTGTTGGTCAAATAGTCATTATAATATTTTTGAATGTATTAACAAAAACAAAAAGTAATAGTATGGTATATCCAGGTATCATAACTTATTTTCTTTATGTATTTGCGGTCGGGAATATTGGATATGTCTGGACATATCGAACTACTTGAAGCTTGGAACTGATGACTGACAGTGACCAAATGGTTTGTGTTTATGTTCTGGTGGTCAGGGTCTGATACCACACAAGAGTTGCTAATTACGTTAGCCCCGACCTAGCTTTTATTTCTGGATGGTTTTTACATTCACACCATACTTCTCAGTATTTAGCCAACGTTGCATAGCGTATTTAAGTTAAAAGCTTGAAAGCAATAGCTTTAAATGAGGTTGTAGGGGCGTAACGGTATCCGTATTCGTCCCGAACCGTCACGGTTCGGACGTCACGGTTCGGCACATGCAGTCACACGACGAATACGCCTTTTTTTTATGAAGGGAAAAAAGTCTGTCACTCAGGGCAGTATCCACTACACCAGTGGTTCTCAACCTGTGGTACGCCAGCTCCCGCTAGTGGGACGCGGAGGAATCTGACATATAAAAAAAATAATAAATCTTTTTTTTTTTTACATTTTATTTAACCTTTATTTAACCAGATGAAAAAATTGAGATAAAATCTCATTTACAATGCTGACCTGGCCAAGAAGACAGCAACGTTACACGTTCTTACAAATAACACAGACATATAAAATACAGAGAACACAACTAAGTAAACAAAAAGACGAAAAGCAGTCCCTACATTGTGCACATTTGGGACAGAAAGGTACACTACTTATTACTGCAAGAGCAGCTGGTGGTAAGGACCTCAGACAACTTCAATTTAAACAGGCTATAGGGACAAGTGCCATCAGTTTGAGGCTTGATTGAATAACATTAATTACAAAATAAATCATACTATCAAAATACTACAATGAATGAAAATAAGCTTGAGATAATTGAAACTGTGGTTTAAATAAGTTCTAATAGGCTATTGTTGTTTTTAGATTTGGAAACGAACATTTTTTCTTCTTTTTTTCTGGCGTTGCTAATGACGACCATACTATTCGCGAACGAATAGCGAACGTTGCAAGCAAGCTAAAGAAAGAAGAGAGCTGAATGATGTTGTGAGAGAGGTACAGAGGAGAATATTACCAGCGAAAGTGAACAAGTGAATGAGGAGGAGGACAGTCATCAACCAAGCACAAGCGCAGGCTCCGCCAACAGCGCAAAAGTGATATGCACAGCCACAACGCGCGTGTAGGGCTGTACCCGAATATCCGAATATTCGTTCGTTGGAGTACTATTCGGGTTTCAATTTCGTTATTCGGATATTCGTTTTTTCGTCTTTTTTTGGCTCCGCACTGCACTGCGGCTGCCAAATTGAATTTATTGAAATCTCCAATATCAACGTAAGAGCTTGTGCCTCTTCGGGGGTGCTAACACTTAACCTTAAACTTTATCGTTTACTTTCTCCGTCTTTATATGTAGATATGACTTTTCTCCATTAATCTCCGTCACGTTGTTTCCATAGCAACAACAACTTCCGCAACTTGCAATGGTTTTACTCGTCCACGCCACTTGAGATAAAATCGGGATGAATGTGGCTCGTGAACAAAAAAGTGTTTAACAATGCTGCTCTCTGCTCGTACATTCCACCATTATTAAATACAAAATGTCTGCTAAAAAAAAGGGAGATACACACCACTTTAAAAAATAGACCCATTTATTTAGGTGGTAGGCGCAGAAAATGATCTGTCAAAAACAGAGTACAGGAAGCAGTCTGCAAGGCCAAAACTATGCAAGATGTGGCTCACTTATTAACTGAATACTGAGATAGTGATCTTGAGATGTAGATTTATCTGGAGCTTCTGGTAAAATCTCGTCCAATTATCTATGAGGGAATCAGCATTGCAACGTTTGCAGATGCAATGATTTTTTGCATTTGAGATTGTGGTTGTCATGCCTTTGTTTATTTAATATCGTATTGTGTTTATTTGTATATACCTATTTCTGATTAGTATTGTTATGTTTTAAGCAGTGCTGAATATCTCACAGAAGCAAAGTCTGCATCTTCCTCTCAGAGGGCTGGCATTTTATAAACTTGTGTTGTGCACATACAGTCTTTGAAACTATATATGAGATTATTCTCCACTTGAAACATTATGTGTCTCAAAAACTGTAAAATGTCATGATAAGTCTATGGTTCCCTTTCACAGAGCAATACATACATGTCAAGTCTTCCCTGTTGCACAAAATTATTTTGTAACATATGTTTTTTTTTTCATGGATCTGTCTCATTCTGCTATTTCATGCAAATGAGTAGTTCCTTCTCTCGCAAAAGTCTGTCCACAATGTCTTTTACTTATAAGTAAATCTTGCTGGCGTGAATCGTATAATCCTTGCTAACATCTTGTATTTCTTACCACAAATAAATCCTATTCATAGACCTTTCATAGCAGACATTCAGCAAGTTATTGCAGAACACATAAATGACAGTTCCAGCTATTATTGCAATGCAGCAATTAGTAATGCTTTGAGTGACACCTTTGTTTGAAAGCTAGAAGTTAATATATATCATTATTTTAAAATGAAAATGTATTTAAGAGTTGAGTCAGACATTTTAGTACAATCTATTTTTGTGAGTAGGTGCAGCAGCGTGGCTCGGACCCTCCAGCCCAGTCAAACAGAGGCAAAGACGCAAAGAGAGGGAGGAACGGAGAGCGGGGCTCAGAGAAGACAAATGTGACCTGGAGGAGATGACGAGAAGAATGTCGTCCTGACAGAAGAGCACCTTTGCAAGATAAAGACTCTAAATCAAAGCGAGAAATGCCTGAAAATCAGCCCTCAGTGAAAGTAAAAATAGTTTCTGGTGTCATGTTTAGCTGTAATGAGTGGGTGGGACTGACAGGAAGATTTCTCACTGAGGCCTCCTACTGTTCAATAATTACACTGCCATTATCTCAGCAGTATGTTCAGCACTTATTCTTTATAATTAAAGCATTTTATGAGCCCCCCTTAAAAAATGGAAATTATTGAAATGCTTGACATTATAACCCTAACCCTTATGAAAAAGGAAGGGGGCTATCACATGACTGGGGAGAGAAATGTGCTACCTCACTGTTTAACCCATACCATGAATATGTTCCTTATAACAGCTTTTAAACCCTCTACTGTATATCAAAGCGATATAGCACCATCAAACTGTCTTAAATGATACTAAATCAAATACATAAACCTGTACCTAACACAGACTTGAGCGTATAAGTGATTGGTGTATGTTTTCACATTATAGACATGAACAGACAAGTGAATAACAAGTGATTTTATTTAGTTTTCAACATTCTGGCACATGTGTGTTAAGAGTCTTGATTGGCACCAGAGAGAAGACAGAAAAATAAAAACCAGGGCTGTGAACCAGTGGGAGAAGTGAAGAAAATAAACTGGTAATTTCTTTAGGGATTGGCTGCCAGGACCTCTTCAAACCAGGAGTGGAACTCACACAGTTTGACGTAGACCACGAGGTAGTTTGGCTCTGCACATCCCTGACCCCATGAAACCAGGCCGTGCACCTCTCCGTCACACACCAGAGGGCTGCCGGAGTCACCCTCTTGCCGCTGTTGCCGCTGTTGCAGCTGTTGCCGCTGTTGCCGCTGTTGCAGGTGTTGCAACAAAAATCAATGCCGGTGTTGCCGCTGTTGCAGCAAAATTAAATGCAGCTGTTGCAGGGGTTGCCGCTGTTGCAGCTGTTGCTGCAAAAATCAATGCAGGTGTTGCCGCTGTTGCAGGTGTTGCAGCTGTGGCAGCAAAATTAAATGCAGGTGTTGCAGCTGTTGCAGGGGTTGCCGCTGTTGCAGCAAAATTAAATGCAGGTGTTGCAGGCGTTGCCGCTGTTGCAGCAAAAATCAATGCAGGTGTTGCCGCTGTTGCAGCTGTGGCAGCAAAATTCAATGCAGGTGTTGCAGCTGTTGCAGGGGTTGCCGCTGTTGCAGCAAAATTCAATGCAGGTGTTGCAGCTGTTGCAGGTGTTGCCGCTGTTGCAGCAAAAATCAATGCAGGTGTTGCAGGGGTTGCCGCTGTTGCAGCAAAATTCAATGCAGGTGTTGCAGGGGTTGCCGCTGTTGCAGCTGTTGCAGCTGTTGCTGCAAAAATCAATGCAGGTGTTGCAGGGGTTGCCGCTGTTGCAGCGGTTGCTGCAAAATTCAATGCAGGTGTTGCAGGGGTTGCCGCTGTTGCTGCAAAAATCAATGCAGGTGTTGCTGCTGTTGCAGGGGTTGCCGCTGTTGCAGCAAAATTAAATGCAGCTGTTGCAGGGGTTGCCGCTGTTGCAGCTGTTGCTGCAAAAATCAATGCAGCTGTTGCAGGGGTTGCCGCTGTTGCTGCAAAAATCAATGCAGGTGTTGCCGCTGTTGCAGGGGTTGCCGCTGTAGCAGCCAAATTCAATGCAGGTGTTGCAGCTGTTGCAGGTGTCGCAGCTGTGGCAGCAAAATTCAATGCAGGTGTTGCAGGGGTTGCCGCTGTTGCAGCTGTTGCAGCAAAAATCAATGCAGGTGTTGCCGCTGTTGCGGGTGTTGCAGCTGTGGCAGCAAAAATCAATGCAGGTGTTGCAGCTGTTGCAGGTGTTGCAGCTGTTGCAGCTGTTGCAACTGTTACAGCTTTTTCACACACACAGACACACACAGACACACACACACACACACACACACATACACACACACACAAAAACAGAGAAAGAGATACATTTGTGTTTTAAAGTTATCCTCAACCACAACCATTCATCTTTTTTATTTAATATCTTACACTACAGTATGTTTTCTATGTACTGTTTACTGTTTGTGTGTGTATCTTTGTGAATGTGTGTATTATAGTGTTAATTGCGTTGACTAAAACTATGACGAAATATGTTCTACATCGACCTTTTTTTCCATGACTAAGACGAGACGATGACGAGACGGCACCGACGTCAGTAAACAATAACTGTAACGAAATCAACATGCAATATCGTTGACGAAAAGTGACGAGACGAAAATGTAGTTTACTAAATAAAAACTTTGCCAAACTCTCTCTTTACTTTCGTTGACGAAAAAGGAGGAGACGAAATATTATCAAAGATAACGTTACATCTGATAGTCAGTTTTTCTCCCAGCAGTTCAATTGCCGGTGCTGCGGCTGGTCAGCAGTTGTGTGTAGTGATGGGAATTCCGTCTCTTTTTAGTGAGCCGGATCATTTGGCTCGGCTCACCAAGAAGAGACGGCTCTTTCGGCTCTCATTTGACCACATATACCTTTTATAATTTAATCAAATGTAGCCCTGTTTTGACAAATGATTTATATGTGTACACATATATCAATTAAATTATTCAATACATTCTTTGTAATGAAGTATTCAAAAGTAAAAATTAAATTTTTAATATAAATGATTTGCTGTGGCCAATTGTTTTCATTGCATTTACAGACCCTTGTGACTCTCTGATACCACCGAATGAATGCACTGACTTGCTTGTAGAACCACGCTACACAAAGCAGATAGCAACACCTATAAAAACTTTAGCATAGACATTTAAAAAAAGGACAGCTACTGTATCGACATTTTAAAATTGTATTTAAAGAAAAAGCCAGCAGGGATCTATTTCAGTATTAACTAAAAAGTCAGCAACAGCTGACATCAAATCTTTGCTGAGCCTAAAGATAATCATAAATAAATAACATCGTGAAAATAAATATATTGCAATGCTCAAAACAGCAGCATCCAACCGTCTCTAATCCTTGGACATGACATGTCACTGCATGCATGCAGCACCCGTAGCGCGGAGATCATCATATCATTCTATCTAATATTACCCCCCCCCCCCGTCAGCGCGAGTGAGTGACGAGTTGTGTACAGACCCGACGGTTAATAATGGATTATGACGGAAATGTTACGATCCTGTCCGTCAAAATGACTGACAATGAAAAAGTCTAACGCCACCACTGCTTTTGAGAAAGAAACAAGGCGATATTTGGACCCATTTTCGCTACAATGAGGTGGAGAAAAAAAGTGAATGCATTGTTTTATCAGAAGGGAAGCAATGTGGCCATAACACAGCTGGTAAAAACACCACAAACCTGACCAGATAATCTCTGCAAAGCTGCATTCTTAATCATTCAACCTGTGTTTTTCATCAAATAAGGATAATATATAATCTTATTGGGAAATAACTTTGACTAAAAGGACAAATTGTTGGTTTTGGCTAGACTAGTTTGACTGAAGTTTTCTATATAATCTGATGACTAAAAAAGACTGAAATGTCAAAAGTTTTCATGAACAAAAAGTAGACTAAAATGCTCAGACTTTTAGTCGACTAAATCTTGACTAAAATAGTTACTGTTTTCTTTGACTAAAATAAGACTAAAATGCTCAGACTTTTAGTCGACTAAAACTTAGGTTTGAAATCAGGAATCCTTTATTTCCAGAACTAGGCCAGGCAAACAAAGTCAAAACTAGGCTAGGCAAAACATAAAGTCACTCAGAACATAAACCCTTCCAACAACGTTAAGAATCTCACCATGACAGACAGAAAAACCAGAACTTAAATGCACACAAGACTAATCACATGAACAAGACACAGGTGGGGAGGGAGGAGAAAATGCAGGGGCACAAGGTGAACACTATCGGGTAATCAAGCAGGATGGAACACAGAGACAGGAAGCAACAGACAAGATGGGGGGTGAACACTTTTCAAAATAAAACAGGAAACCAGAGACAGATCTAGACAGGACAAAATCAAACAGCTCCGGAGGACGGGCAGGAAGGCGGCGTAGGCCGCGATGAGGCCCCTCCGGGGTCAGCTGGATCGCCGGAGCAGGAGCTGGTGGGACCCCCGGCGGGACAGGAACCGGAGCCGGTGGGACAGGTTTAGACGGAACCCCCGGCGGGACAGGCGTAGACGGGACCCCGGACGGAACATGGGCCGTTATCAGCGGGACCCCCAACAGGACAGGTGTTGGCGGGACCCCCAACGGAACAGGACAAGGAGTTGGCATGACCCCCATTGGAACCCCCAAGTTTAAGTTTAAGTGGACTACCTCACTTGCAGCAGACCACCATGCTTAGCTAGTGCCGCTAAAGATTATAAAACCTTTATGAAATAAAAAATGAAGAAAAACAACTTGATAAAATATTGCACTCATGGCCTTCCATAGGTTTAAATCATAATATAACCAAAGCCTTTAATAAACCATTGAGTATTGATAACAGTAGTTTCTTAACTGCTGTTAATTCATCTACCTCGGATGCAACAGACCACCATAGCTACTGGCGCAAAAACCTATAAAACCTTTATGAAATAAAACATGTACCAAGAGGAACAAAGATAACAGTAAGCAATCATCTAATGCTTAAGACTGTCTCATAAGAATGTATTTGAGAGCAAACGTGATGTATACAGTTTGCTTGAGGACTAACAGAATATTGTAGCTCACCCTATGATGAGAGGAAACATTAAAGCACATTTCCCTACCGTTCAAAAGGATTCGCCCAGCTTTTATAATGGCTGCTGGATCCTTTCCCTCAGTTAGGAACCATCCTAAAAAGCGAGTGAAGCCAGTATAATGTTGGCAATGCACTTGATGGCTACATACTGCATGAAATGACTATATAGTATTCAAAACCCAAAGCCAAACGTGTCCTAGCTAGTTATGGTTACTGTAGTATGATAGCACTTATGGCAGATTATTTAAAACTAATAGATGGTGAAATATGGCATGACACACGTATTTACAGGTGTAATGTAAAATGTCTTGTTTCAGTGTTGGGTTATACTTAGCTTCAGCCTCTCGTGTCATATCTGCTTCCAAAAAAACTACATGTCAATAGTCCAAATGCCAAACTCAAGGCTTATTCTGCAATCCACTGACTTCACAGTGATTATGTCCAATTCTTATCTAAAGTGTATTGTGCTTTTCCTTAAACACACATTGCCAAACAATCTCTCAATAAGATTTCCATCAAAATAAGACACACAAACTGTAGCTTTTACCAGTTAACCTCTGCATAGATACGGGCTATCTGAGAACACTTGTCAACTACAAACATTGACATTAGTTCAAAGACCACTGTTTTGGTCAAAATGAGTTGTTGCTCAATAGGGGGTGATAAGACTATCGCCCCTTTGATGTGACACCTGTTGTAGTATCCCCCTAGTAAGCCATTATAGTCAATGATGATAGTATGACTTGTTTCGGTCACCTGTTGTGGTTGTAATGCCCTCTATAAGGATGTTGCTCAATAGGGGGTGATAAGACCCACTTTGTTTTAATTAAACTAGCAAAGATTACCCTTTTAACCCCATATTAACACAAACAAGGTCAAAGTATTATTACCTACCTATACAACTTCAAAAGACATACCTAAATGTCATATAACCTTATATTACACTTAAACAAGACATTTTACAATACACCTTAATTAACTAAATAAAACACTGTAAAAGGGATTAAGGTCCAAGGAGAGGAAGCCATGCACGTCCTTTATTGTCTATGTACTGTAAATGGGACCATAGATTACTAAAGGAACATCTTGCTGTACATTAAAAATGTGTTATTAAACTACAAACTCGTTAGGAAAATCTTTAAAACAAATTGAGATAATGAACATTTAATAGACTTTTGTTAGCTTATCTTTTCAAAACCAAGGGTTGCCACTTCATTTGCCCTCAAGCTAATGCAATTTTGTGAAATGTTTCTGTTTATTGACTTTAGCTGTTCTTGTTTGACTTTGGTTTATATTTGTTTTTTGTTGGAAATGTCACCCCTGAATTGAAATCCAGTACTCATGAAACAGTACATCTACACTGGGAGCAGATAGACAATAAGAAACACACTGTTGCATCACAAAATGTAAACATTTTGTATTGATTGAGCCTTGACATCTCACATCTCGCATGTTGTTTTCTTTCTCCCTCGGCTTCTCCTTGTGTCTCACTCTCAGCCTCTCTTCCGCTGCCTCTCTCTTCGACACTTCCCACCGCCGCCTCCTGTCTCCTTCAATTTCAATCTCCCTCTGATTTCCCCTCTCCTGTAGTTCTGTGATGGGAGATCACAGCCTAGGAGTATGTGGAGAGAATATCGTTGCTCCAGGTCATCAGAGAGCAGACTTTGGTGTAAACGCCCGGGTAGTTGGGTTGAGCGCAGCCCTGGCCCCAGGACACGACACCCTGCAGATCTCCGTTACACACCAGAGGACCACCAGAGTCACCCTGAGCAGGAGAGAGACATCACTTTATTCCCTCCACCTCATTCAATGTAACCTCATTGTATGTGCCGTGTAATTGTTTGAAAATACCTGACAAGCATCCTTGCCTCCCTCCAGGTATCCAGCGCACACCATGCGGTCAGTGATCAGGCCGGGGTAGGAGCCATCGCAGTCCTTGTGAGAAAGGATGGGGACTTCCACACACTGGAGGTAAAATGGGTTGAACACTGCAGATAAGAGCGAGACAAAATGATTAGGAGGGACACAAAAAACACCCCAATTCAGCCTTATATCATGTGTTAAAATGCACCGATGTATTAGTGACTCCAGACTATCAGAAAGAATGAAAATGAACAATAAATGAACAATAACAACGCATAAAGTTACCTAACTAGCAAACTAACGAGGATGACCGTATTTTACCATCGTCACACAAGCCTTTTGTTCTACAGTATAATCCTTCTTACATTTTTTACACTTCTCTATTATGTACTTCTGTATTATAACTTGGATTCTACGGATAGCATTGTTAGCACAGATGTAGCTTAGCTGAATAAAATCACCAGTAAGAAATGAAGTGCTTGAATTTCACTTACCGAAGAAACTGCATTCATGGACGGTCTGTTTGAACCGCAGAGCCATAAGATAAGTCCGATATTTCAATGAAGAATACTCCACCAGGCATCAACACAACAAACACATCCGAGTTCAAGTTGTGTTCTCCGGATCAGCTGAGCCCCTGTAGCAGCCTGGAGCTAATGAAGCTAACGGGGCTAACGGAGCTAGCAGAGAGACCACTAGCAGTTTGGTACTTCCGTTTCATTACAATGACTTCCGTTACAGCAAGAATCCCCCTCACACACATAGGTGAAACACATGCACATTCCCTACTGAGAACCTTTCAGTAAAATGTTTTCAGGAGTGTGTGTGCGAGGTTTAATTTTCAGTTGTGTGTGTTTGAGGTGTTCAGTAGTGTATGTGAGAGGATTTCAATAGTGTGTGTGTGAGGTTAATTTTCAGTTGTGTGTGTGTTAGGTGTTCAGAAGTGAATGTGAGAGGATTTCAATAGTGTGCGTGTGTGTGAGGTACATTTTCAGTTGTGTGTGTGTGTGAGGTTAATTTTCAGTAGTATGTGTGCAAGGTTTAATTTTCAGTTGTGTGTGTGTGAGGTGTTCAGTAGTGAATGTGAGAGGATTTCAATAGTGTGTGTGTGAGGTTAATTTTCAGTTGCGTGTGTGTGAGGTACATTTTTAGTAGTATGTGTGTGAGGTTAATTTTCAGTAGTATGTGTGTGAGGTTTAATTTTCAGTTGTGTGTGTGTGAGGTGTTCAGTAGTGAATGTGAGAGTATTTCAGTAGTGTGTGTGCAAGGCCAGATGTTTTCAGTAGTTTTTTAAAGACAACACTGTGGACACCTTTCAGAGACATAGTCACAGGTAAAAACTCAAAGACCCCCCTCTGTGTTCATAGGTGCCGCAGGGTGGGAGGGGGGTGTGTGAGGGGGGTGTGAGGGTTTAGGGCTCTGACGTAGGCGCAGCAGGGTGGGAGGGACAGCATGGGTGGAGGAAGAAAAAAAAAGGGGGAGAAGGGAAATGATTTGTTTTAAATAAACTAGCAAAGATTACACTTTTAACCCCATATTAACACAAACAAGGTCAAAGTATTATTACCTACCTATAAAACTTCAAAAGACATACCTAAATGTCATATAACCTTATATTACCACAAAAGAGTCAATAAGTAATATTAACCCACTATTAAAGAACATTACCTTATAGAGGGCATTACAACCACAACAGGTGACCGAAACAAGTCATACTATCATCATTGACTATAATGGCTTACTAGGGGGATACTACAACATGTATAGTCTTATCACCCCACTATTGAGCAACATCTTTTATGAGGGGGCAATAAAACAATAAACAAACATAGCATAAAAGATAAGAGGGTCAAAGGTCAGAGATGTCAGAGTGACAGGTGCAACATCAAAGGGATTTGGAGGTGGGACTAAGGTTTATGGGGGTCATAAATCACTCTCTTATCAGGTGCTTAATCTCATTTTGAGGAAAACAGTGGTCTTTGAACTAATGTCAATGTTTGTAGTTGACAAGTGTTCTCAGATAGCCCGTATCTATGCAGAGGTTAACTGGTAAAAGCTACCGTTGTGTGTCTTATTTTGATGGAAATCTTATTGAGAGATTGTTTGGCAATGTGTGTTTAAGGAAAAGCACAATACACTTTAGATAAGAATTGGACATAATCACTGTGAAGTCAGTGGATTGCAGAACAAGCCTTGAGTTTGGCATTTGGACTATTGACATGTAGTTTTTTTGGAAGCAGATATGACACGAGAGGCTGAAGCTAAGTATAGCCCAACACTGAAACAAGACATTTTACATTACACCTTAATTAACTAAATAAAACAATGTAAAAGGGATTAAGGTCCAAGGAGAGGAAGCCATGCACGTCCTTTATTGTCTATGTACTGTAAATGGGACCATAGATTACTAAAGGAACATCTTGCTGTACATTAAAAATGTGTTATTAAACTACAAACTCGTTAGGAAAATCTTTAAAACAAATTGAGATAATGAACATTTAATAGACTTTTGTTAGCTTATCTTTTCAAAACCAAGGGTTGCCACTTCATTTGCCCTCAAGCTAATGCAATTTTGTGAAATGTTTCTGTTTATTGACTTTAGCTGTTCTTGTTTGACATTGGTTTATATTTGTTTTTTGTTGGAAATGTCACCCCTGAATTGAAATCCAGTACTCATGAAACAGTACATCTACACTGGGAGCAGATAGACAATAAGAAACACACTGTTGCATCACAAAATGTAACAATTTTTTATTGATTGAGCCTTGACATCTCACATCTCGCATGTTGTTTTCTTTCTCCCTCGGCTTCTCCTTGTGTCTCACTCTCAGCCTCTCTTCCGCTGCCTCTCTCTTCGACACTTCCCACCGCCGCCTCCTGTCTCCTTCAATTTAATCTCCCTCTGATTTCCCCTCTCCTGTATTTCTGTGATGGGAGATCACAGCCTAGGAGTATGTGGAGAGAATATCGTTGCTCCAGGCATCAGAGAGCAGACTTTGGTGTAAACGCCCGGGTAGTTGGGTTGAGCGCAGCCCTGGCCCCAGGACACGACACCCTGCAGCTCTCCGTTACACACCAGAGGACCACCAGAGTCACCCTGAGCAGGAGAGAGACATCACTTTATTCCCTCCACCTCATTCAATATAACCTCATTGTATGTGCCGTGTAATTGTTTGAAAATACCTGACAAGCATCCTTGCCTCCCTCCAGGTATCCAGCGCACACCATGCGGTCAGTGATCAGGCCGGGGTAGGAGCCATCGCAGTCCTTGTGAGAAAGGATGGGGACTTCCACACACTGGAGGTAAAATGGGTTGAACACTGCAGATAAGAGCGAGACAAAATGATTAGGAGGGACACAAAAAACACCCCAATTCAGCCTTATATCAGGGGTTAAAATGCACCGATGTATTAGTGACTCCAGACTATCAGAAACATGCATTATTGATTGTACTGTATATAGCATCACTCTTTTCCAGCTTGATTGATCAAATTACATGTTTTCTGTAAATATGTTTACCTTAAATGGCCAACATCACCATCTATTAGTTTTAAATAATCTGCCATAAGTGCTATCATACTACAGTAACCATAACTAGCTAGGACACGTTTGGCTTTGGATTTTGAATACTATATAGTCATTTCATGCAGTATGTAGCCATCAAGTGCATTGCCAACATTATACTGGCTTCACTCGCTTTTTAGGATGGTTCCTAACTGAGGGAAAGGATCCAGCAGCCATTATAAAAGCTTGGCGAATCCTTTTGAACGGTAGGGAAATGTGCTTTAATGTTTCCTCTCATCATAGGGTGAGCTACAATATTCTGTTAGTCCTCAAGCAAACTGTATACATCACGTTTGCTCTCAAATACATTCTTATGAGACAGTCTTAAGCATTAGATGATTGCTTACTGTTATCTTTGTTCCTCTTGGTACATGTTTTATTTCATAAAGGTTTTATAGGTTTTTACGCCAGTAGCTATGGTGGTCTGTTGCATCCGAGGTAGATGAATTAACAGCAGTTAAGAAACTACTGTTATCAATACTCAATGGTTTATTAAAGGCTTTGGTTATATTATGATTTAAACCTATGGAAGGCCATGAGTGCAATATTTTATCAAGTTGTTTTTCTTCATTTTTTATTTCATAAAGGTTTTATAATCTTTAGTGGCACTAGCTAAGCATGGTGGTCTGCTGCAAGTGAGGTAGTCCATTAAACTTAAACTTGGGGGTTCCAATGGGGGTCCTGCCAACACCATGTCCTGTCCCGTTGGGGGTCCCGCCAACTACTGTTCTGCGGGGGTCCCGCTGATACCGGCCCATGTTCCGTCGTGGGTCCCGTCTACGCCTGTCCCGTCGGGGTTCCGTCTACATGTCCCGCCGGCTCCGGTTCCTGTCCCGCGGGGTCCCACCAGCTCCTGCTCCGGCGATCCAGCTGACCCCGGAGGGGCCTCATCGCGGCCTACGCCGCCTGCTGCCCGTCCTCCGGAGCTGTGTTTGATTTTGTCCTGTCTAGATCTGTCTCTGGTTTCCTGTTTTATTTTGAAAAGTGTTCACCCCCCATCTTGTCTGTTGCTTCCTGTCTCTGTGTTCCATCCTGCTTGATTACCCGATAGTGTTCACTTGTGCCCCTGCGTTTTCTCCTCCCTCCCCACCTGTGTCTTGTTCATGTGATTAGTCTTCTGTGCATTTAGGTTCTGGTTTTTTCTGTCTGTCATGGTGAGATTCTTAACGTTGTTGGAAGGGTTTATGTTCTGAGTGACTTTATGTTTTGCCTTGCCTAGTTTTGACTTTGTTTGCCTGGATAGTTCTGGAAAAAAGGATTCCTGATTTCGAACCTATTTTCTGCATTTGGGTCCTGCGTACCTTGCCCTCCAGCCGTAACACCTTGGTCCACATTTTCAATAAGGTGCACAGATGACATAACCACGGGGTGTTGCGCTACGATTGGGCCGAAGTGGGCAAACACAAAATGAGGAGTGTGATAAGAAAGTACATTTGGTTTGAAACTGAGTGCCAAGACTGTGAGGGACACAGATTGGGTCCAGAGAAATAGGGGGGAGAGGAGAGAGGGAGGCGGGGGGGCGGTCAGGTGGGGGACGAGCACTGTGGGGCTGCTGGGATATAAATTTGAGCCGAGTGTGTGTCCAGGAGTCCTTCTTGAACATTCACCTGACACCATGAAACTCCTGGCTCTGCTGCTGCTGATCGGAGCTGCTGGAAATACACAGTAATACAATAGTGTTAATTTTGTCAGCTTTTTTTTATTTAGTCTTAGTCTTAGTCCTGTATCAAATGTCCTTGTTAGTTTTAGTTATATTTAGTCACCTTCATCGTGTTTTTATTTAGTCAAGTTTAGTCGACTAAAAGTCTGAGTATTTTAGTCTACTTTTTGTTCATGAAAACTTTTGACATTTGAGTCTTTTTTAGTCATCATTATATAGAAAACTTCAGTCAAACTAGTCCAGCCAAAACCAACAATTTGTCATTTTAGTCAAAGTTATTTCCCAAT
>JAAKFY010000769.1:25000-31000 GCA_011823955.1 Dissostichus mawsoni | reverse complement strand
GATGGATGTGATGGGTGGTCAATATTATGCCACAACCAGGGTGTATACAAGCCACGGAAATAGCTTGGATCCTGGGTACAATTGAAGCAGAGTGCACCCAGAGAGCCGGCGGGCGATGCTGCATTTTCGACCCGGGAATAAGTGTTCAAAGGCCGGGTAAAGTTGGTTGAAATACACCCCTGGATGGCTGTGATGTGTGGTAAATATTATGCCACAACCAGGGTGTGTACAAGCCACGGAAATAGCTTGGATCCTGGGTACAATTGAAGCAGAGTGCACCCAGAGAGCCGGCGCGCGCAGCTGCATTTTCGACCCGGGAATAAGTGTTCAAAGGCCGGGTAAAGTTGGTTGAAATACACCCCTGGATGGCTGTGATGTGTGGTAAATATTCTGCCACAACCAGGGTGCGTCACTGCCATATACAAGCCAGGAAATAGCTTGGATCCTGGGTAAACATGTGTGTACAGTGTGCGTGGGACTGCCAGGGCGCAAAACAGCTATTAAAAAGCCAGGGAAATAGCTTGGATCCTGGGTAGCCATGTGTGTACAGTGTGCGTGGGACTGCCAGGGCGCAAAACAGCTATTAAAAAGCCAGGGAAATAGCTTGGATCCTGGGTAGCCATGTGTTACAGTGTGCGTGGGACTGCCAGGGCGCAAAACAGCTATTAAAAAGCCAGGGAAATAGCTTGGATCCTGGGTAGCCATGTGTGTACAGTGTGCGTGGGACTGCCAGGGCGCAAAACAGCTATTAAAGAAGCCAGGGAAATAGCTTGGATCCTGGGTAAAATGTGTGTACAGTGTGTGGGACTGCCAGGGCGCAAAACAGCTTTAAAAAGCGGGGGAGAAGAGCTTGGATCCTGGGTACAATTGAAGCAGAGTGCACCCAGAGAGCCGGCGCGCGCAGCTGCCTTTTCGACCCGGGAATGAGTGTTCTAACTTCGGGGTAAAGTTGGTTGAAATACACCCCTGGATGAATGCGCAGTGTGGTCAATATTATGCCAGAACCAGGGTGTATACAAGCAACGGAAATAGCTTGGATCCTGGGTACAATTGAAGCAGAGTGCACCCAGAGAGGAGGCCGGCGCAGCTGCGTTTTCGACCGGGGAAAATGGTTTGAAAGGTGGGGATAAAGTGTTTTAAAGGTGGGGAAAGTGTTCACGCAGCCCCCTGACAACGGTAATAATGATTAAAAACCATTTCTAGGGCAGGGTGTATTTTAAAAGTGAAAGAAAAACCATTTTAAACCGGTTAAAAGGCACACAAAGTGATTTAAGTGCAGTTCCCATGTGTCCCCACAGGAGGGCGCTTCAGCCTGCTTGAGCACAGTGCATTAACCGTAAAACATGCCATAAATACAGGCAAATGGATGGATTTAAGGTGCGGGGAGGCTCCGCACGAGACACAGGCACATTCCCAATCCCCCACAGTAGTGACAACGGTGATTTAAACTAGTTTCTGCGGGGGAAAGAGTGCTCAAAGTCTGCTAAAACTCTGCTAAAACTCTGATAACGGCGTGGTACAAGTCTGATTGCTTCAGAGACCCATAGTAAGGATACAATATAACCATGGCCATCTAAAAGTATCCATTAAAATTCATTTGCAGGGGAAAAAGTGCAGAGAGAAGCCTGAAAATGCCTCCGCAAAACCACAGCGAGCTCCCGGGTGCTGCGGAGGGTGGGAGGCAGGCGCCGCTGGCTATCTCGACCCAGGGAAAGTGTTTGAAAGGTGGGTGGGGAACGTGTTTTAAAGGTGAACATGCCTCCGAAGCACCACAGCGAGCTCCCGGGTGCTGCGGAGGGTGGGAGGCAGGCGCCGCTGGCTTTCTCGACCCGGGAATAAGTGTTCAAAAGGCCGGGTAAAGTTGGTTGAAATACACCCCTGGATGGATGTGATGTGATGTGTGGTCAATATTATGCCACAACCAGGGTGTATACAAGCCACGGAAATAGCTTGGATCCTGGGTACAATTGAAGCAGAGTGCACCCAGAGAGCCGGCGCGCGCAGCTGCATTTTCGACCCGGGAATAAGTGTTCAAAAGGCCGGGTAAAGTTGGTTGAAATACACCCCTGGATGGATGTGATGGGTGGTCAATATTATGCCACAACCAGGGTGTATACAAGCCACGGAAATAGCTTGGATCCTGGGTACAATTGAAGCAGAGTGCACCCAGAGAGCCGGCGGGCGATGCTGCATTTTCGACCCGGGAATAAGTGTTCAAAGGCCGGGTAAAGTTGGTTGAAATACACCCCTGGATGGATGTTATGTGTGGTCAATATTATGCCACAACCAGGGTGTGTACAAGCCACGGAAATAGCTTGGATCCTGGGTAAAATTGAAGCAGAGTGCACCCAGAGAGCCGGCGCGCGCAGCTGCCTTTTCGACCCGGGAATAAGTGTTCAAAAGGCCGGGTAAAGTTGGTTGAAATACACCCCTGGATGGATGTGATGGGTGGTCAATATTATGCCACAACCAGGGTGTATACAAGCCACGGAAATAGCTTGGATCCTGGGTACAATTGAAGCAGAGTGCACCCAGAGAGCCGGCGCGCGCAGCTGCATTTTCGACCCGGGAATAAGTGTTCAAAAGGCCGGGTAAAGTTGGTTGAAATACACCCCTGGATGGATGTTATGTGTGGTCAATATTATGCCACAACCAGGGTGCGTCACTGCCATATACAAGCCAGGGAAATAGCTTGGATCCTGGGTAAACATGTGTGTGTACAGTGTGCGTGGGACTGCCAGGGCGCAAAACAGCTATTAAAAAGCCAGGGAAATAGCTTGGATCCTGGGTAAACTGTGTGTACAGTGTGCGTGGGACTGCCAGGGCGCAAAACAGCTGTTAAAAAGCGGGGGAGAAGAGCTTGGATCCTGGGTAAAATTGAAGCAGAGGGCACCCAGAGAGCCGGCGGGCGATGCTGCATTTTCGACCCGGGAATAAGTGTTCAAAAGGCCGGGTAAAGTTGGTTGAAATACACCCCTGGATGGATGTTATGTGTGGTCAATATTATGCCACAACCAGGGTGCGTCACTGCCATATACAAGCCAGGGAAATAGCTTGGATCCTGGGTAAAATGTGTGTACAGTGTGCGTGGGACTGCCAGGGCGCAAAACAGCTATTACAAAGCCAGGGAAATAGCTTGGATCCTGGGTAAACTGTGTGTACAGTGTGCGTGGGACTGCCAGGGCGCAAAACAGCTGTTAAAAAGCGGGGGAGAAGAGCTTGGATCCTGGGTAAAATTGAAGCAGAGGGCACCCAGAGAGCCGGCGGGCGATGCTGCATTTTCGACCCGGGAATAAGTGTTCTAACTTCGGGGTAAAGATGGTTGAAATACACCCCTGGATGGATGTTATGTGTGGTCAATATTATGCCACAACCAGGGTGTATACAAGCAACGGAAATAGCTTGGATCCTGGGTACAATTGAAGCAGAGTGCACCCAGAGAGCCGGCGCGCGCAGCTGCCTTTTCGACCCGGGAATAAGTGTTCAAGAGGCCGGGTAAAGTTGGTTGAAATACACCCCTGGATGGATGTTATGTGTGGTCAATATTATGCCACAACCAGGGTGCGTCACTGCCATATACAAGCCAGGGAAATAGCTTGGATCCTGGGTAAACATGTGTGTGTACAGTGTGCGTGGGACTGCCAGGGCGCAAAACAGCTATTACAAAGCCAGGGAAATAGCTTGGATCCTGGGTAAACGTGTGTGTACAGTGTGCGTGGGACTGCCAGGGCGGAAAACAGCTGTTAAAAAGCGGGGGAAATAGCTTGGATCCTGGGTGCAATTGAAGCAGAGTGCACCCAGAGAGCCGGCGCGCGCAGCTGTATTTTCGACCCGGGAATAAGTGTTCTAACTTCGGGGTAAAGATGGTTGAAATACACCCCTGGATGGATGTGATGTGTGGTCAATATTATGCCACAACCAGGGTGTATAAAAGCCAGGGAAATAGCTTGGATCCTGGGTACAATTGAAGCAGAGTGCACCCAGAGAGCCGGCGCGCGCAGCTGCATTTTCGACCCGGGAATAAGTGTTCTAACTTCGGGGTAAAGTTGGTTGAAATACACCCCCGGATGAATGTTATGTGTGGTCAATATTATGCCACAACCAGGGTGCGTCACTGCCATATACAAGCCAGGGAAATAGCTTGGATCCTGGGTAAACATGTGTGTGTACAGTGTGCGTGGGACTGCCAGGGCGCAAAACAGCTATTAAAAAGCCAGGGAAATAGCTTGGATCCTGGGTAAACTGTGTGTACAGTGTGCGTGGGACTGCCAGGGCGCAAAACAGCTGTTAAAAAGTGGGGGAGAAGAGCTTGGATCCTGGGTACAATTGAAGCAGAGTGCACCCAGAGAGCCGGCGGGCGATGCTGCATTTTCGACCCGGGAATAAGTGTTCAAAGGCCGGGTAAAGTTGGTTGAAATACACCCCTGGATGGCTGTGATGTGTGGTAAATATTCTGCCACAACCAGGGTGTGTACAAGCAACGGAAATAGCTTGGATCCTGGGTAAAATTGAAGCAGAGTGCACCCAGAGAGCCGGCGCGCGCAGCTGGCTTTTCGACCCGGGAATAAGTGTTCAAGAGGCCGGGTAAAGTTGGTTGAAATACACCCCTGGAAGGATGTGATGTTTGGTCAATATTATGCCACATCCAGGGTGCGTCACTGCTCTATACAAGCCAGGGAAATAGCTTGGATCCTGGGTAAACTGTGTGTACAGTGTGTGGGACTGCCAGGGCGCAAAACAGCTATTACAAAGCCAGGGAAATAGCTTGGATCCTGGGTAAAATGTGTGTACAGTGTGCGTGGGACTGCCAGGGCGCAAAACAGCTATTAAAAAGCCAGGGAAATAGCTTGGATCCTGGGTAAAATGTGTGTACAGTGTGCGTGGGACTGCCAGGGCGGAAAACAGCTGTTAAAAAGCGGGGGAAATAGCTTGGATCCTGGGTAGCCATGTGTGTACAGTGTGCGTGGGACTGCCAGGGCGCAAATCAGCTATTAAAAAGCCAGGGAAATAGCTTGGATCCTGGGTAAAATGTGTGTACAGTGTGCGTGGGACTGCCAGGGCGCAAAACAGCTATTACAAAGCCAGGGAAATAGCTTGGATCCTGGGTAAACTGTGTGTACAGTGTGCGTGGGACTGCCAGGGCGCAAAACAGCTGTTAAAAAGCGGGGGAGAAGAGCTTGGATCCTGGGTAAAATTGAAGCAGAGGGCACCCAGAGAGCCGGCGGGCGATGCTGCATTTTCGACCCGGGAATAAGTGTTCTAACTTCGGGGTAAAGATGGTTGAAATACACCCCTGGATGGATGTTATGTGTGGTCAATATTATGCCACAACCAGGGTGTATACAAGCAACGGAAATAGCTTGGATCCTGGGTACAATTGAAGCAGAGTGCACCCAGAGAGCCGGCGCGCGCAGCTGCCTTTTCGACCCGGGAATAAGTGTTCAAGAGGCCGGGTAAAGTTGGTTGAAATACACCCCTGGATGGATGTTATGTGTGGTCAATATTATGCCACAACCAGGGTGCGTCACTGCCATATACAAGCCAGGGAAATAGCTTGGATCCTGGGTAAACATGTGTGTGTACAGTGTGCGTGGGACTGCCAGGGCGCAAAACAGCTATTACAAAGCCAGGGAAATAGCTTGGATCCTGGGTAAACGTGTGTGTACAGTGTGCGTGGGACTGCCAGGGCGGAAAACAGCTGTTAAAAAGCGGGGGAAATAGCTTGGATCCTGGGTGCAATTGAAGCAGAGTGCACCCAGAGAGCCGGCGCGCGCAGCTGTATTTTCGACCCGGGAATAAGTGTTCTAACTTCGGGGTAAAGATGGTTGAAATACACCCCTGGATGGATGTGATGTGTGGTCAATATTATGCCACAACCAGGGTGTATAAAAGCCAGGGAAATAGCTTGGATCCTGGGTACAATTGAAGCAGAGTGCACCCAGAGAGGAGGCGCGCGCAGCTGCATTTTCGACCGGGGAAAATGGTTTGAAAGGTGGGGAT
>JAAKFY010000769.1:0-12500 GCA_011823955.1 Dissostichus mawsoni | reverse complement strand
GATCCTGGGTAAAATGTGTGTACAGTGTGTGGGACTGCCAGGGCGCAAAACAGCTATTACAAAGCCAGGGAAATAGCTTGGATCCTGGGTAAACTGTGTGTACAGTGTGCGTGGGACTGCCAGGGCGCAAAACAGCTATTAAAAAGCCAGGGAAATAGCTTGGATCCTGGGTAAAATGTGTGTACAGTGTGTGGGACTGCCAGGGCGCAAAACAGCTATTAAGAAGCCAGGGAAATAGCTTGGATCCTGGGTAAAATGTGTGTACAGTGTGTGGGACTGCCAGGGCGCAAAACAGCTATTACAAAGCCAGGGAAATAGCTTGGATCCTGGGTAAACTGTGTGTACAGTGTGCGTGGGACTGCCAGGGCGCAAAACAGCTATTAAAAAGCCAGGGAAATAGCTTGGATCCTGGGTAAAATGTGTGTACAGTGTGCGTGGGACTGCCAGGGCGCAAAACAGCTATTACAAAGCCAGGGAAATAGCTTGGATCCTGGGTAAAATGTGTGTACAGTGTGCGTGGGACTGCCAGGGCGCAAAACAGCTATTAAGAAGCCAGAGAAATAGCTTGGATCCTGGGTAAAATGTGTGTACAGTGTGTGGGACTGCCAGGGCGCAAAACAGCTATTACAAAGCCAGGGAAATAGCTTGGATCCTGGGTAAACTGTGTGTACAGTGTGCGTGGGACTGCCAGGGCGCAAAACAGCTATTAAAAAGCCAGGGAAATAGCTTGGATCCTGGGTAAAATGTGTGTACAGTGTGTGGGACTGCCAGGGCGCAAAACAGCTATTACAAAGCCAGGGAAATAGCTTGGATCCTGGGTAAACTGTGTGTACAGTGTGCGTGGGACTGCCAGGGCGCAAAACAGCTATTAAAAAGCCAGGGAAATAGCTTGGATCCTGGGTAAAATGTGTGTACAGTGTGTGGGACTGCCAGGGCGCAAAACAGCTATTAAGAAGCCAGGGAAATAGCTTGGATCCTGGGTAAAATGTGTGTACAGTGTGTGGGACTGCCAGGGCGCAAAACAGCTATTACAAAGCCAGGGAAATAGCTTGGATCCTGGGTAAACTGTGTGTACAGTGTGCGTGGGACTGCCAGGGCGCAAAACAGCTATTAAAAAGCCAGGGAAATAGCTTGGATCCTGGGTAAAATGTGTGTACAGTGTGCGTGGGACTGCCAGGGCGCAAAACAGCTATTACAAAGCCAGGGAAATAGCTTGGATCCTGGGTAAAATGTGTGTACAGTGTGCGTGGGACTGCCAGGGCGCAAAACAGCTATTAAGAAGCCAGAGAAATAGCTTGGATCCTGGGTAAAATGTGTGTACAGTGTGTGGGACTGCCAGGGCGCAAAACAGCTATTACAAAGCCAGGGAAATAGCTTGGATCCTGGGTAAAATGTGTGTACAGTGTGTGGGACTGCCAGGGCGCAAAACAGCTATTACAAAGCCAGGGAAATAGCTTGGATCCTGGGTAAACTGTGTGTACAGTGTGCGTGGGACTGCCAGGGCGCAAAACAGCTATTAAAAAGCCAGGGAAATAGCTTGGATCCTGGGTAAAATGTGTGTACAGTGTGTGGGACTGCCAGGGCGCAATACAGCTATTAAGAAGCCAGGGAAATAGCTTGGATCCTGGGTAAAATGTGTGTACAGTGTGTGGGACTGCCAGGGCGCAAAACAGCTATTACAAAGCCAGGGAAATAGCTTGGATCCTGGGTAAACTGTGTGTACAGTGTGCGTGGGACTGCCAGGGCGCAAAACAGCTATTAAAAAGCCAGGGAAATAGCTTGGATCCTGGGTAAAATGTGTGTACAGTGTGCGTGGGACTGCCAGGGCGCAAAACAGCTATTACAAAGCCAGGGAAATAGCTTGGATCCTGGGTAAAATGTGTGTACAGTGTGCGTGGGACTGCCAGGGTGCAAAACAGCTATTAAGAAGCCAGAGAAATAGCTTGGATCCTGGGTAAAATGTGTGTACAGTGTGTGGGACTGCCAGGGCGCAAAACAGCTATTACAAAGCCAGGGAAATAGCTTGGATCCTGGGTAAAATGTGTGTACAGTGTGTGGGACTGCCAGGGCGCAAAACAGCTATTACAAAGCCAGGGAAATAGCTTGGATCCTGGGTAAACTGTGTGTACAGTGTGCGTGGGACTGCCAGGGCGCAAAACAGCTATTAAGAAGCCAGGGAAATAGCTTGGATCCTGGGTAGCCATGTGTGTACAGTGTGTGGGACTGCCAGGGCGCAAAACAGCTATTAAGAAGCCAGGGAAATAGCTTGGATCCTGGGTAGCCATGTGTGTACAGTGTGCGTGGGACTGCCAGGGCGCAAAACAGCTATTACAAAGCCAGGGAAATAGCTTGGATCCTGGGTAAACTGTGTGTACAGTGTGCGTGGGACTGCCAGGGCGCAAAACAGCTATTAAAAAGCCAGGGAAATAGCTTGGATCCTGGGTAAAATGTGTGTACAGTGTGCGTGGGACTGCCAGGGCGCAAAACAGCTATTACAAAGCCAGGGAAATAGCTTGGATCCTGGGTAAAATGTGTGTACAGTGTGCGTGGGACTGCCAGGGCGCAAAACAGCTATTAAGAAGCCAGAGAAATAGCTTGGATCCTGGGTAAAATGTGTGTACAGTGTGTGGGACTGCCAGGGCGCAAAACAGCTATTAAAAAGCCAGGGAAATAGCTTGGATCCTGGGTAAAATGTGTGTACAGTGTGTGGGACTGCCAGGGCGCAAAACAGCTATTAAGAAGCCAGGGAAATAGCTTGGATCCTGGGTAAAATGTGTGTACAGTGTGTGGGACTGCCAGGGCGCAAAACAGCTGTTAAAAAGCGGGGGAGAAGAGCTTGGATCCTGGGTACAATTGAAGCAGAGTGCACCCAGAGAGCCGGCGGGCGATGCTGCATTTTCGACCCGGGAATAAGTGTTCAAAGGCCGGGTAAAGTTGGTTGAAATACACCCCTGGATGGATGTTATGTGTGGTCAATATTATGCCACAACCAGGGTGTGTACAAGCAACGGAAATAGCTTGGATCCTGGGTAAAATTGAAGCAGAGTGCACCCAGAGAGCCGGCGCGCGCAGCTGCCTTTTCGACCCGGGAATAAGTGTTCAAAAGGCCGGGTAAAGTTGGTTGAAATACACCCCTGGATGGATGTTATGTGTGGTCAATATTATGCCACAACCAGGGTGCGTCACTGCCATATACAAGCCAGGGAAATAGCTTGGATCCTGGGTAAAATGTGTGTTCCGTGTGCGTGGGACTGCCAGGGCGCAAAACAGCTATTAAAAAGCCAGGGAAATAGCTTGGATCCTGGGTAAACTGTGTGTACAGTGTGCGTGGGACTGCCAGGGCGCAAAACAGCTGTTAAAAAGCGGGGGAGAAGAGCTTGGATCCTGGGTACAATTGAAGCAGAGGGCACCCAGAGAGCCGGCGGGCGATGCTGCATTTTCGACCCGGGAATAAGTGTTCTAACTTCGGGGTAAAGATGGTTGAAATACACCCCTGGATGGATGTTATGTGTGGTCAATATTATGCCACAACCAGGGTGTATACAAGCAACGGAAATAGCTTGGATCCTGGGTAAAATTGAAGCAGAGTGCACCCAGAGAGCCGGCGCGCGCAGCTGCCTTTTCGACCCGGGAATAAGTGTTCAAGAGGCCGGGTAAAGTTGGTTGAAATACACCCCTGGAAGGATGTGATGTTTGGTCAATATTATGCCACATCCAGGGTGCGTCACTGCTCTATACAAGCCAGGGAAATAGCTTGGATCCTGGGTAAACTGTGTGTACAGTGTGTGGGACTGCCAGGGCGCAAAACAGCTATTACAAAGCCAGGGAAATAGCTTGGATCCTGGGTAAAATGTGTGTACAGTGTGCGTGGGACTGCCAGGGCGCAAAACAGCTATTAAAAAGCCAGGGAAATAGCTTGGATCCTGGGTACAATTGAAGCAGAGTGCACCCAGAGAGCCGGCGCGCGCAGCTGTATTTTCGACCCGGGAATAAGTGTTCTAACTTCGGGGTAAAGATGGTTGAAATACACCCCTGGATGGATGTTATGTGAGGTCAATATTATGCCACAACCAGGGTGTATAAAAGCCAGGGAAATAGCTTGGATCCTGGGTACAATTGAAGCAGAGTGCACCCAGAGAGCCGGCGCGCGCAGCTGCCTTTTCGACCCGGGAATGACTGTTCTAACTTCGGGGTAAAGTTGGTTGAAATACACCCCTGGATGAATGCGCAGTGTGGTCAATATTATGCCAGAACCAGGGTGTATACAAGCAACGGAAATAGCTTGGATCCTGGGTAAAATTGAAGCAGAGTGCACCCAGAGAGCCGGCGGGCGATGCTGCATTTTCGACCCGGGAATAAGTGTTCAAAGGCCGGGTAAAGTTGGTTGAAATACACCCCTGGATGGATGTTATGTGTGGTCAATATTATGCCACAACCAGGGTGCGTCACTGCCATATACAAGCCAGGGAAATAGCTTGGATCCTGGGTAAAATGTGTGTTCCGTGTGCGTGGGACTGCCAGGGCGCAAAACAGCTATTAAAAAGCCAGGGAAATAGCTTGGATCCTGGGTAAACTGTGTGTACAGTGTGCGTGGGACTGCCAGGGCGCAAAACAGCTGTTAAAAAGCGGGGGAGAAGAGCTTGGATCCTGGGTACAATTGAAGCAGAGGGCACCCAGAGAGCCGGCGGGCGATGCTGCATTTTCGACCCGGGAATAAGTGTTCTAACTTCGGGGTAAAGATGGTTGAAATACACCCCTGGATGGATGTTATGTGTGGTCAATATTATGCCACAACCAGGGTGTATACAAGCAACGGAAATAGCTTGGATCCTGGGTAAAATTGAAGCAGAGTGCACCCAGAGAGCCGGCGCGCGCAGCTGCCTTTTCGACCCGGGAATAAGTGTTCAAAAGGCCGGGTAAAGTTGGTTGAAATACACCCCTGGATGGATGTGATGTGTGGTAAATATTCTGCCACAACCAGGGTGCGTCACTGCCATATACAAGCCAGGGAAATAGCTTGGATCCTGGGTAAACATGTGTGTGTACAGTGTGCGTGGGACTGCCAGGGCGCAAAACAGCTATTACAAAGCCGGGGAAATAGCTTGGACCCTGGTTAAACTGTGTGTACAGTGTGCGTGGGACTGCCAGGGCGCAAAACCGCTATTAAAAAGCCAGGGAAATAGCTTGGATCCTGGGTAAAATGTGTGTACAGTGTGCGTGGGACTGCCAGGGCGCAAAACAGCTGTTAAAAGGCGGGGGAGAAGAGCTTGGATCCTGGGTAAAATTGAAGCAGAGGGCACCCAGAGAGCCGGCGGGCGATGCTGCATTTTCGACCCGGGAATAAGTGTTCTAACTTCGGGGTAAAGATGGTTGAAATACACCCCTGGATGGATGTTATGTGTGGTCAATATTATGCCACAACCAGGGTGTATAAAAGCCAGGGAAATAGCTTGGATCCTGGGTACAATTGAAGCAGAGTGCACCCAGAGAGGAGGCCGGCGCAGCTGCGTTTTCGACCGGGGAAAATGGTTTGAAAGGTGGGGATAAAGTGTTTTAAAGGTGGGGAAAGTGTTCACGCAGCCCCCTGACAACGGTAATAATGATTAAAAACCATTTCTAGGGCAGGGTGTATTTTACAAAGTGAAAGAAAAACCATTTTAAACCGGTTAAAAGGCACACAGAGTGATTTAAGTGCAGTTCCCATGTGTCCCCACAGGAGGGCGCTTCAGCCTGCTCGAGCACAGTGCATTAACCGTAAAACATGCCATAAATACAGGCAAATGGATGGATTTAAGGTGCGGGGAGGCTCCGCACGAGACACAGGCACATTCCCAATCCCCCACAGTAGTGACAACGGTGATTTAAACTAGTTTCTGCGGGGGAAAGAGTGCTCAAAGTCTGCTAAAACTCTGCTAAAACTCTGATAACGGCGTGGTACAAGTCTGATTGCTTCAGAGACCCATAGTAAGGATACAATATAACCATGGCCATCTAAAAGTATCCATTAAAATTCATTTGCAGGGGAAAAAGTGCAGAGAGAAGCCTGAAAATGCCTCCGCAAAACCACAGCGAGCTCCCGGGTGCTGCGGAGGGTGGGAGGCAGGCGCCGCTGGCTATCTCGACCCAGGGAAAGTGTTTGAAAGGTGGGTGGGGAACGTGTTTTAAAGGTGAACATGCCTCCGCAGCACCACAGCGAGCTCCCGGGTGCTCCGGAGGGTGGGAGGCAGGCGCCGCTGGCTTTCTCGACCCGGGAATAAGTGTTCAAAAGGCCGGGTAAAGTTGGTTGAAATACACCCCTGGATGGATGTTATGTGTGGTCAATATTATGCCACAACCAGGGCGTATAAAAGCCAGGGAAATAGCTTGGATCCTGGGTACAATTGAAGCAGAGTGCACCCAGAGAGCCGGCGCGCGCAGCTGCCTTTTCGACCCGGGAATAAGTGTTCAAAAGGCCGGGTAAAGTTGGTTGAAATACACCCCTGGAAGGATGTGATGTGTGGTCCATATTATGCCACAACCAGGGTGCGTCACTGCCATATACAAGCCAGGGAAATAGCTTGGATCCTGGTTAAACTGTGTGTACAGTGTGCGTGGGACTGCCAGGGCGCAAAACAGCTGTTAAAAAGCGGGGGAAATAGCTTGGATCCTGGGTAGCCATGTGTGTACAGTGTGCGTGGGACTGCCAGGGCGCAAAACAGCTATTAAAAAGCCAGGGAAATAGCTTGGATCCTGGGTAGCCATGTGTGTACAGTGTGCGTGGGACTGCCAGGGCGCAAAACAGCTATTAAGAAGCCAGGGAAATAGCTTGGATCCTGGGTAAAATGTGTGTACAGTGTGCGTGGGACTGCCAGGACGCGAAACAGCTATTAAAAAGCCAGGGAAATAGCTTGGATCCTGGGTAAAATGTGTGTTCAGTGTGCGTGGGACTGCCAGGGCGCAAAACAGCTATTAAAAAGCCAGGGAAATAGCTTGGATCCTGGGTAGCCGTGTGTGTACAGTGTGCGTGACTGCCAGGGCGCAAAACAGCTATTGAAAAGCCAGGGAAATAGCTTGGATCCTGGGTAAAATGTGTGTACAGTGTGTGGGACTGCCAGGGCGCAAAACAGCTATTAAAAAGCCAGGGAAATAGCTTGGATCCTGGGTAAAATGTGTGTACTGTGCGTGGGACTGCCAGGGCGCAAAACAGCTATTAAAAAGCCAGGGAAATAGCTTGGATCCTGGGTAGCCATGTGTGTACAGTGTGCGTGGGACTGCCAGGGCGCAAAACAGCTATTACAAAGCCAGGGAAATAGCTTGGATCCTGGGTAGCCATGTGTGTACAGTGTGTGGGACTGCCAGGGCGCAAAACAGCTGTTAAAAAGCGGGGGAGAAGAGCTTGGATCCTGGGTACAATTGAAGCAGAGTGCACCCAGAGAGCCGGCGGGCGATGCTGCATTTTCGACCCGGGAATAAGTGTTCAAAGGCCGGGTAAAGTTGGTTGAAATACACCCCTGGATGGATGTGATGTGTGGTCAATATTCTGCCACAACCAGGGTGCGTCACTGCCATATACAAGCCAGGGAAATAGCTTGGATCCTGGGTAAAATGTGTGTTCCGTGTGCGTGGGACTGCCAGGGCGCAAAACAGCTATTAAAAAGCCAGGGAAATAGCTTGGATCCTGGGTAAACTGTGTGTACAGTGTGCGTGGGACTGCCAGGGCGCAAAACAGCTGTTAAAAAGCGGGGGAGAAGAGCTTGGATCCTGGGTACAATTGAAGCAGAGTGCACCCAGAGAGCCGGCGGGCGATGCTGCATGTTCGACCCGGGAATAAGTGTTCAAAGGCCGGGTAAAGTTGGTTGAAATACACCCCTGGATGGATGTTATGTGTGGTCAATATTATGCCACAACCAGGGTGTATAAAAGCCAGGGAAATAGCTTGGATCCTGGGTACAATTGAAGCAGAGTGCACCCAGAGAGGAGGCGCGCGCAGCTGCATTTTCGACCGGGGAAAATGGTTTGAAAGGTGGGGATAAAGTGTTTTAAAGGTGGGGAAAGTGTTCACGCAGCCCCCTGACAACGGTAATAATGATTAAAAACCATTTCTAGGGCAGGGTGTATTTTAAAAGTGAAAGAAAAACCATTTTAAACCGGTTAAAAGGCACACAAAGTGATTTAAGTGCAGTTCCCATGTGTCCCCACAGGAGGGCGCGTCAGCCTGCTTGAGCACAGTGCATTAACCGTAAAACATGCCATAAATACAGGCAAATGGATGGATTCAAGGTGCGGGGAGGCTCCGCACGAGACACAGGCACATTCCCAATCCCCCACAGTAGTGACAACGGTGATTTAAACTAGTTTCTGCGGGGGAAAGAGTGCTCAAAGTCTGCTAAAACTCTGCTAAAACTCTGATAACGGCGTGGTACAAGTCTGATTGCTTCAGAGACCCATAGTAAGGATACAATATAACCATGGCCATCTAAAAGTATCCATTAAAATGCATTTGCAGGGTGAACAGAGCAGAGAGAAGCCTGAAAATGCCTCTCCAGCACCACAGCGAGCTCCCGGGTGCTGCGGAGGGTGGGAGGCAGGCGCCGCTGGCTTTCTCGACCCGGGAATAAGTGTTCAAAAGGCCGGGTAAAGTTGGTTGAAATACACCCCTGGATGGATGTGATGGGTGGTCAATATTATGCCACAACCAGGGTGTATACAAGCCACGGAAATAGCTTGGATCCTGGGTACAATTGAAGCAGAGTGCACCCAGAGAGCCGGCGGGCGATGCTGCATTTTCGACCCGGGAATAAGTGTTCAAAGGCCGGGTAAAGTTGGTTGAAATACACCCCTGGATGGCTGTGATGTGTGGTAAATATTATGCCACAACCAGGGTGTGTACAAGCCACGGAAATAGCTTGGATCCTGGGTACAATTGAAGCAGAGTGCACCCAGAGAGCCGGCGCGCGCAGCTGCATTTTCGACCCGGGAATAAGTGTTCAAAGGCCGGGTAAAGTTGGTTGAAATACACCCCTGGATGGCTGTGATGTGTGGTAAATATTCTGCCACAACCAGGGTGCGTCACTGCCATATACAAGCCAGGGAAATAGCTTGGATCCTGGGTAAACATGTGTGTACAGTGTGCGTGGGACTGCCAGGGCGCAAAACAGCTATTAAAAAGCCAGGGAAATAGCTTGGATCCTGGGTAGCCATGTGTGTACAGTGTGCGTGGGACTGCCAGGGCGCAAAACAGCTATTAAAAAGCCAGGGAAATAGCTTGGATCCTGGGTAGCCATGTGTGTACAGTGTGCGTGGGACTGCCAGGGCGCAAAACAGCTATTAAAAAGCCAGGGAAATAGCTTGGATCCTGGGTAGCCATGTGTGTACAGTGTGCGTGGGACTGCCAGGGCGCAAAACAGCTATTAAGAAGCCAGGGAAATAGCTTGGATCCTGGGTAAAATGTGTGTACAGTGTGTGGGACTGCCAGGGCGCAAAACAGCTGTTAAAAAGCGGGGGAAAGAGCTTGGATCCTGGGTACAATTGAAGCAGAGTGCACCCAGAGAGCCGGCGCGCGCAGCTGCCTTTTCGACCCGGGAATGAGTGTTCTAACTTCGGGGTAAAGTTGGTTGAAATACACCCCTGGATGAATGCGCAGTGTGGTCAATATTATGCCAGAACCAGGGTGTATACAAGCAACGGAAATAGCTTGGATCCTGGGTACAATTGAAGCAGAGTGCACCCAGAGAGGAGGCCGGCGCAGCTGCGTTTTCGACCGGGGAAAATGGTTTGAAAGGTGGGGATAAAGTGTTTTAAAGGTGGGGAAAGTGTTCACGCAGCCCCCTGACAACGGTAATAATGATTAAAAACCATTTCTAGGGCAGGGTGTATTTTAAAAGTGAAAGAAAAACCATTTTAAACCGGTTAAAAGGCACACAAAGTGATTTAAGTGCAGTTCCCATGTGTCCCCACAGGAGGGCGCTTCAGCCTGCTTGAGCACAGTGCATTAACCGTAAAACATGCCATAAATACAGGCAAATGGATGGATTTAAGGTGCGGGGAGGCTCCGCACGAGACACAGGCACATTCCCAATCCCCCACAGTAGTGACAACGGTGATTTAAACTAGTTTCTGCGGGGGAAAGAGTGCTCAAAGTCTGCTAAAACTCTGCTAAAACTCTGATAACGGCGTGGTACAAGTCTGATTGCTTCAGAGACCCATAGTAAGGATACAATATAACCATGGCCATCTAAAAGTATCCATTAAAATTCATTTGCAGGGGAAAAAGTGCAGAGAGAAGCCTGAAAATGCCTCCGCAAAACCACAGCGAGCTCCCGGGTGCTGCGGAGGGTGGGAGGCAGGCGCCGCTGGCTATCTCGACCCAGGGAAAGTGTTTGAAAGGTGGGTGGGGAACGTGTTTTAAAGGTGAACATGCCTCCGAAGCACCACAGCGAGCTCCCGGGTGCTGCGGAGGGTGGGAGGCAGGCGCCGCTGGCTTTCTCGACCCGGGAATAAGTGTTCAAAAGGCCGGGTAAAGTTGGTTGAAATACACCCCTGGATGGATGTGATGTGATGTGTGGTCAATATTATGCCACAACCAGGGTGTATACAAGCCACGGAAATAGCTTGGATCCTGGGTACAATTGAAGCAGAGTGCACCCAGAGAGCCGGCGCGCGCAGCTGCATTTTCGACCCGGGAATAAGTGTTCAAAAGGCCGGGTAAAGTTGGTTGAAATACACCCCTGGATGGATGTGATGGGTGGTCAATATTATGCCACAACCAGGGTGTATACAAGCCACGGAAATAGCTTGGATCCTGGGTACAATTGAAGCAGAGTGCACCCAGAGAGCCGGCGGGCGATGCTGCATTTTCGACCCGGGAATAAGTGTTCAAAGGCCGGGTAAAGTTGGTTGAAATACACCCCTGGATGGATGTTATGTGTGGTCAATATTATGCCACAACCAGGGTGTGTACAAGCCACGGAAATAGCTTGGATCCTGGGTAAAATTGAAGCAGAGTGCACCCAGAGAGCCGGCGCGCGCAGCTGCCTTTTCGACCCGGGAATAAGTGTTCAAAAGGCCGGGTAAAGTTGGTTGAAATACACCCCTGGATGGATGTGATGGGTGGTCAATATTATGCCACAACCAGGGTGTATACAAGCCACGGAAATAGCTTGGATCCTGGGTACAATTGAAGCAGAGTGCACCCAGAGAGCCGGCGCGCGCAGCTGCATTTTCGACCCGGGAATAAGTGTTCAAAAGGCCGGGTAAAGTTGGTTGAAATACACCCCTGGATGGATGTTATGTGTGGTCAATATTATGCCACAACCAGGGTGCGTCACTGCCATATACAAGCCAGGGAAATAGCTTGGATCCTGGGTAAACATGTGTGTGTACAGTGTGCGTGGGACTGCCAGGGCGCAAAACAGCTATTAAAAAGCCAGGGAAATAGCTTGGATCCTGGGTAAACTGTGTGTACAGTGTGCGTGGGACTGCCAGGGCGCAAAACAGCTGTTAAAAAGCGGGGGAGAAGAGCTTGGATCCTGGGTAAAATTGAAGCAGAGGGCACCCAGAGAGCCGGCGGGCGATGCTGCATTTTCGACCCGGGAATAAGTGTTCAAAAGGCCGGGTAAAGTTGGTTGAAATACACCCCTGGATGGATGTTATGTGTGGTCAATATTATGCCACAACCAGGGTGCGTCACTGCCATATACAAGCCAGGGAAATAGCTTGGATCCTGGGTAAAATGTGTGTACAGTGTGCGTGGGACTGCCAGGGCGCAAAACAGCTATTACAAAGCCAGGGAAATAGCTTGGATCCTGGGTAAACTGTGTGTACAGTGTGCGTGGGACTGCCAGGGCGCAAAACAGCTGTTAAAAAGCGGGGGAGAAGAGCTTGGATCCTGGGTAAAATTGAAGCAGAGGGCACCCAGAGAGCCGGCGGGCGATGCTGCATTTTCGACCCGGGAATAAGTGTTCTAACTTCGGGGTAAAGATGGTTGAAATACACCCCTGGATGGATGTTATGTGTGGTCAATATTATGCCACAACCAGGGTGTATACAAGCAACGGAAATAGCTTGGATCCTGGGTACAATTGAAGCAGAGTGCACCCAGAGAGCCGGCGCGCGCAGCTGCCTTTTCGACCCGGGAATAAGTGTTCAAGAGGCCGGGTAAAGTTGGTTGAAATACACCCCTGGATGGATGTTATGTGTGGTCAATATTATGCCACAACCAGGGTGCGTCACTGCCATATACAAGCCAGGGAAATAGCTTGGATCCTGGGTAAACATGTGTGTGTACAGTGTGCGTGGGACTGCCAGGGCGCAAAACAGCTATTACAAAGCCAGGGAAATAGCTTGGATCCTGGGTAAACGTGTGTGTACAGTGTGCGTGGGACTGCCAGGGCGGAAAACAGCTGTTAAAAAGCGGGGAAATAGCTTGGATCCTGGGTGCAATTGAAGCAGAGTGCACCCAGAGAGCCGGCGCGCGCAGCTGTATTTTCGACCCGGGAATAAGTGTTCTAACTTCGGGGTAA
>JAAKFY010000768.1:25000-32071 GCA_011823955.1 Dissostichus mawsoni | reverse complement strand
TCACTTTCCTACCCCAGAAATATATCATACAAATACATTTAATTAGTATGGGACTTCCAGGGAACATAACAGCTATTAAAAAGCCAGGAAAATAGCTTGGATCCTGGGTAAACTGTGTGTACAGTGTGTGGGACTGCCAGGGCGCAAAACAGCTATTACAAAGCCAGGGAAATAGCTTGGATCCTGGGTAAAATGTGTGTACAGTGTGTGGGACTGCCAGGGCGCAAAACAGCTATTAAAAAGCCAGGGAAATAGCTTGGATCCTGGGTAAAATGTGTGTACAGTGTGCGTGGGACTGCCAGGGCGCAAAACAGCTATTACAAAGCCAGGGAAATAGCTTGGATCCTGGGTAAAATGTGTGTACAGTGTGCGTGGGACTGCCAGGGCGCAAAACAGCTATTAAGAAGCCAGAGAAATAGCTTGGATCCTGGGTAAAATGTGTGTACAGTGTGTGGGACTGCCAGGGCGCAAAACAGCTATTAAAAAGCCAGGGAAATAGCTTGGATCCTGGGTAAACTGTGTGTACAGTGTGGGACTGCCAGGGCGCAAAACAGCTGTTAAAAAGCGGGGGAAATAGCTTGGATCCTGGGTAAAATGTGTGTACAGTGTGCGTGGGACTGCCAGGGCGCAAAACAGCTATTACAAAGCCAGGGAAATAGCTTGGATCCTGGGTAAAATGTGTGTACAGTGTGTGGGACTGCCAGGGCGCAAAACAGCTATTAAGAAGCCAGGGAAATAGCTTGGATCCTGGGTAAAATGTGTGTACAGTGTGTGGGACTGCCAGGGCGCAAAACAGCTATTACAAAGCCAGGGAAATAGCTTGGATCCTGGGTAAACTGTGCGTACAGTGTGCGTGGGACTGCCAGGGCGCAAAACAGCTATTAAAAAGCCAGGGAAATAGCTTGGATCCTGGGTAGCCATGTGTGTACAGTGTGCGTGGGACTGCCAGGGCGCAAAACCGCTATTACAAAGCCAGGGAAATAGCTTGGATCCTGGGTAAAATGTGTGTACAGTGTGCGTGGGACTGCCAGGGCGCAAAACAGCTATTACAAAGCCAGGGAAATAGCTTGGATCCTGGGTAAACTGTGCGTACAGTGTGCGTGGGACTGCCAGGGCGCAAAACAGCTATTAAAAAGCCAGGGAAATAGCTTGGATCCTGGGTAGCCATGTGTGTACAGTGTGCGTGGGACTGCCAGGGCGCAAAACCGCTATTACAAAGCCAGGGAAATAGCTTGGATCCTGGGTAAAATGTGTGTACAGTGTGCGTGGGACTGCCAGGGCGCAAAACAGCTATTACAAAGCCAGGGAAATAGCTTGGATCCTGGGTAAACTGTGTGTACAGTGTGCGTGGGACTGCCAGGGCGCAAAACAGCTATTAAGAAGCCAGGGAAATAGCTTGGATCCTGGGTAGCCATGTGTGTACAGTGTGTGGGACTGCCAGGGCGCAAAACAGCTATTAAGAAGCCAGGGAAATAGCTTGGATCCTGGGTAGCCATGTGTGTACAGTGTGCGTGGGACTGCCAGGGCGCAAAACAGCTATTACAAAAGCCAGGGAAATAGCTTGGATCCTGGGTAGCCATGTGTGTACAGTGTGCGTGGGACTGCCAGGGCGCAAAACAGCTATTAAAAAGCCAGGGAAATAGCTTGGATCCTGGGTAAACTGTGTGTACAGTGTGCGTGGGACTGCCAGGGCGCAAAACAGCTGTTAAAAAGCGAGGGAGAAGAGCTTGGATCCTGGGTAAAATTGAAGCAGAGGGCACCCAGAGAGCCGGCGGGCGATGCTGCATTTTCGACCCGGGAATAAGTGTTCTATCTTCGGGGTAAAGATGGTTGAAATACACCCCTGGATGGATGTTATGTGTGGTCAATATTATGCCACAACCAGGGTGTATACAAGCAACGGAAATAGCTTGGATCCTGGGTAAAATTGAAGCAGAGTGCACCCAGAGAGCCGGCGCGCGCAGCTGCCTTTTCGACCCGGGAATAAGTGTTCAAAAGGCCGGGTAAAGTTGGTTGAAATACACCCCTGGATGGATGTTATGTGTGGTCAATATTATGCCACAACCAGGGTGCGTCACTGCCATATACAAGCCAGGGAAATAGCTTGGATCCTGGGTAGCCATGTGTGTACAGTGTGCGTGGGACTGCCAGGGCGCAAAACAGCTATTAAAAAGCCAGGGAAATAGCTTGAATCCTGGGTAAAATGTGTGTACAGTGTGCGTGGGACTGCCAGGGCGGAAAACAGCTGTTAAAAAGCGGGGGAAATAGCTTGGATCCTGGGTAGCCATGTGTGTACAGTGTGCGGGACTGCCAGGGCGCAAAACAGCTATTAAAAAGCCAGGGAAATAGCTTGGATCCTGGGTAAAATGTGTGTACAGTGTGCGTGGGACTGCCAGGGTGCAAAACAGCTATTAAAAAGCCAGGGAAATAGCTTGGATCCTGGGTAAAATTGAAGCAGAGTGCACCCAGAGAGCCGGCGCGCGCAGCTGCCTTTTCGACCCGGGAATAAGTGTTCAAAAGGCCGGGTAAAGTTGGTTGAAATACACCCCTGGATGGATGTTATGTGTGGTCAATATTATGCCACAACCAGGGTGCGTCACTGCCATATACAAGCCAGGGAAATAGCTTGGATCCTGGGTAAAATGTGTGTTCCGTGTGCGTGGGACTGCCAGGGCGCAAAACAGCTATTAAAAAGCCAGGGAAATAGCTTGGATCCTGGGTAAACTGTGTGTACAGTGTGCGTGGGACTGCCAGGGCGCAAAACAGCTGTTAAAAAGCGGGGGAGAAGAGCTTGGATCCTGGGTACAATTGAAGCAGAGTGCACCCAGAGAGCCGGCGGGCGATGCTGCATTTTCGACCCGGGAATAAGTGTTCAAAGGCCGGGTAAAGTTGGTTGAAATACACCCCTGGATGGATGTTATGTGTGGTCAATATTATGCCACAACCATGGTGTATAAAAGCCAGGGAAATAGCTTGGATCCTGGGTACAATTGAAGCAGAGTGCACCCAGAGAGCCGGCGCGCGCAGCTGCCTTTTCGACCCGGGAATGAGTGTTCTAACTTCGGGGTAAAGTTGGTTGAAATACACCCCTGGATGAATGCGCAGTGTGGTCAATATTATGCCAGAACCAGGGTGTATACAAGCAACGGAAATAGCTTGGATCCTGGGTACAATTGAAGCAGAGTGCACCCAGAGAGGAGGCGCGCGCAGCTGCATTTTCGACCGGGGAAAATGGTTTGAAAGGTGGGGATAAAGTGTTTTAAAGGTGGGGAAAGTGTTCACGCAGCCCCCTGACAACGGTAATAATGATTAAAAACCATTTCTAGGGCAGGGTGTATTTTAAAAGTGAAAGAAAAACCATTTTAAACCGGTTAAAAGGCACACAAAGTGATTTAAGTGCAGTTCCCATGTGTCCCCACAGGAGGGCGCTTCAGCCTGCTTGAGCACAGTGCATTAACCGTAAAACATGCCATAAATAAAGGCAAATGGATGGAATTAAGGTGCGGGGAGGCTCCGCACGAGACACAGGCACATTCCCAATCCCCCACAGTAGTGACAACGGTGATTTAAACTAGTTTCTGCGGGGGAAAGAGTGCTCAAAGTCTGCTAAAACTCTGCTAAAACTCTGATAACGGCGTGGTACAAGTCTGATTGTTTCAGAGACCCATAGTAAGGATACAATATAACCATGGCCATCTAAAAGTATCCATTAAAATGCATTTGCAGGGTGAACAGAGCAGAGAGAAGCCTGAAAATGCCTCTCCAGCACCACAGCGAGCTCCCGGGTGCTGCGGAGGGTGGGAGGCAGGCGCCGCTGGCTTTCTCGACCCGGGAATAAGTGTTCAAAAGGCCGGGTAAAGTTGGTTGAAATACACCCCTGGATGGATGTGATGGGTGGTCAATATTATGCCACAACCAGGGTGTATACAAGCCACGGAAATAGCTTGGATCCTGGGTACAATTGAAGCAGAGTGCACCCAGAGAGCCGGCGGGCGATGCTGCATTTTCGACCCGGGAATAAGTGTTCAAAGGCCGGGTAAAGTTGGTTGAAATACACCCCTGGATGGCTGTGATGTGTGGTAAATATTCTGCCACAACCAGGGTGTGTACAAGCAACGGAAATAGCTTGGATCCTGGGTAAAATTGAAGCAGAGTGCACCCAGAGAGCCGGCGCGCGCAGCTGCCTTTTCGACCCGGGAATGAGTGTTCAAAAGGCCGGGTAAAGTTGGTTGAAATACACCCCTGGATGGATGTGATGTGTGGTAAATATTCTGCCACAACCAGGGTGCGTCACTGCCATATACAAGCCAGGGAAATAGCTTGGATCCTGGTTAAACTGTGTGTACAGTGTGCGTGGGACTGCCAGGGCGCAAAACAGCTGTTAAAAAGCGGGGGAAATAGCTTGGATCCTGGGTAGCCATGTGTGTACAGTGTGCGTGGGACTGCCAGGGCGCAAAACAGCTATTAAAAAGCCAGGGAAATAGCTTGGATCCTGGGTAGCCATGTGTGTACAGTGTGCGTGGGACTGCCAGGGCGCAAAACAGCTATTAAAAAGCCAGGGAAATAGCTTGGATCCTGGGTGCAATTGAAGCAGAGTGCACCCAGAGAGCCGGCGCGCGCAGCTGTATTTTCGACCCGGGAATAAGTGTTCTAACTTCGGGGTAAAGATGGTTGAAATACACCCCTGGATGGATGTTATGTGTGGTCAATATTATGCCACAACCAGGGTGTATAAAAGCCAGGGAAATAGCTTGGATCCTGGGTACAATTGAAGCAGAGTGCACCCAGAGAGGAGGCGCGCGCAGCTGCATTTTCGACCGGGGAAAATGGTTTGAAAGGTGGGGATAAAGTGTTTTAAAGGTGGGGAAAGTGTTCACGCAGCCCCCTGACAACGGTAATAATGATTAAAAACCATTTCTCGGGCAGGGTGTATTTTACAAAGTGAAAGAAAAACCATTTTAAACCGGTTAAAAGGCACACAGAGTGATTTAAGTGCAGTTCCCATGTGTCCCCACAGGAGGGCGCTTCAGCCTGCTCGAGCACAGTGCATTAACCGTAAAACATGCCATAAATACAGGCAAATGGATGGATTCAAGGTGCGGGGAGGCTCCGCACGAGACACAGGCACATTCCCAATACCCCACAGTAGTGACAACGGTGATTTAAACTAGTTTCTGCGGGGAAAAGAGTGCTCAAAGTCTGCTAAAACTCTGCTAAAACTCTGACAATGCCTCTCCAGCACCACAGAGAGCTCCCAGGTGCTGCGGAGGGTGGGAGACAGGCTCACAGCTCGGCCCGGAACCTTCAGCAGGCCCCCCCTGCAGCAGGCCCCCCCCCCTGCAGCACCCCCAGCTGCTGGGCATCGACATGGAGGTGGGCAGTCCGCCTTTCGGCACCCAAACTCGGCCCTGAGACCTCCAGCCCCTCTCTCTGAACCAGCTATGAGAAGCCAATATACCTCCAAAGCCTTTGCTTACGGCCATACCACCCTGATCACGCCCGATCTCGTCCGATCTCGGAAGCTAAGCAGGGTCGGGCCGGGTCAGTACTTGGATGGGAGACCGCCTGGGAATACCCGGTGCTGTAAGCTTTTTTTTAAACCCAGGACAGAGACCGGGAAAATCACCTCTCTTTGGCGGCTCACACACCACCACAGGACGGGCTAATGACCCCCAGCGTGTCTCCCTAACATGTTCACTTAGATTATTTCAGACCTCCAGGAGAGAGACCGGGAAACTCACCTCTATTTGGCGGCTCACAGACCACCAAAGGAAGGACTAATGACCTCCAGCATGTATCCCTAATATGTGCACTTTGTTCATTTCACACCTCCAGGAGAGAGACCGGGAAAATCACCTCTCTTTGGCGGCTCACAGACCACCAAAGGACGGGCTAATGACCCCCAGCGTGTCTCCCTAACATGTGTGCACTCTGTTCATTTCACACCTCCAGGAGAGAGACCGGGAAAATCACCTCTCTTTGGCGGCTCACAGACCACCAAAGGACGGGCTAATGACCCCCGCGTGTCTCCCTAACATGTGCACTCTGTTCATTTCACACCTCCAGGAGAGAGACCGGGAAAATCACCTCTCTTTGGCGGCTCACAGACCACCAAAGGACGGGCTAATGACCCCCAGCGTGTCTCCCTAACATGTGCACTCTGTTCATTTCACACCTCCAGGAGAGAGACCGGGAAAATCACCTCTCTTTGGCGGCTCACAGACCACCAAAGGACGGGCTAATGACCCCCAGCGTGTCTCCCTAACATGTGCACTCTGTTCATTTCACACCTCCAGGAGAGAGACCGGGAAAATCACCTCTCTTTGGCGGCTCACAGACCACCAAAGGACGGGCTAATGACCCCAGCGTGTCCCTAACATGTGCACTCTGTTCATTTCACACCTCCAGGAGAGAGACCGGGAAAATCACCTCTCGACCACCAAAGGACGGGCTAATGACCCCCCGTGTCTCCCTAACATGTGCACTCTGTTCATTTCACACCTCCAGGAGAGAGACCGGGAAAATCACCTCTCTTTGGCGGCTCACAGACCACCACAGGACGGGCTAATGACCCCCGCGTGTCTCCCTAACATGTGCACTCTGTTCATTTCACACCTCCAGGAGAGAGACCGGGAAAATCACCTCTCTTTGGCGGCTCACAGACCACCACAGGACGGGCTAATGACCCCCGCGTGTCTCCCTAACATGTGCACTCTGTTCATTTCACACCTCCAGGAGAGAGACCGGGAAAATCACCTCTCTTTGGCGGCTCACAGACCACCAAAGGACGGGCTAATGACCCCCAGCGTGTCTCCCTAACATGTGCACTCTGTTCATTTCACACCTCCAGGAGAGAGACCGGGAAAATCACCTCTCTTTGGCGGCTCACAGACCACCAAAGGACGGGCTAATGACCCCAGCGTGTCTCCCTAACATGTGCACTCTGTTCATTTCACACCTCCAGGAGAGAGACCGGGAAAATCACCTCTCTTTGGCGGCTCACAGACCACCAAAGGACGGGCTAATGACCCCCAGCGTGTCTCCCTAACATGTGCACTCTGTTCATTTCAC
>JAAKFY010000768.1:10000-15000 GCA_011823955.1 Dissostichus mawsoni | reverse complement strand
GGTGAAAATGTAAAAAAAGTATCCGAAAATAGTGTCTCATGAGGCGGATAGGGTCCCCTGTCAACTCCCGTTACATTCCTCCAGAGGCACATTTGTCAGAGTCAACTTTTGTGAGAACCAGGCTGGGGGGTCTTGAGGCACAAAATATGGCTGACCCAAAGTGCTTGGTGAGCGGACACTTCACCTCCGCGTTTGCAGACAGCCGTTTATTTTCAGAGTATGGCCAAAAACCGGGTTTCCGATTTCGTGCAGACGGTAGTCTGATATGTATGAATGAATTTTTTGGACAGAGTAGGGGAAATGAAAGCCCGGACCCTTTTCCCCTTCTCCGTTGCAACGTACAACGGAGAAGGGGAAAAAGCGCCGAAGGGTTGAGCTTTTCATTTCCCCTTCTCCGTGGGCACTCAGTCATTTTTTCAGACTTTTTTCAAAACTTCATTTTTGATTATTTTAAGATATAATTAACCATTTTCTTCACTTTTTTCTTCTTTCCACGGGTGGGGGACCATGGCAGGCAGCCTATGAACACCGAAATTCGGACTGGAACCTCCAGGATATTTGGGCTAAGCTCCATAAACTGACAGAATCACCCAGATATGTCACTTTCCTACCCCAGAAATATATCATACAAATACATTTAATTAGTATGGGACTTCCAGGGAACATAACAGCTATTAAAAAGCCAGGAAAATAGCTTGGATCCTGGGTAAACCATGTGTACAGGGTGTGGGAATTACAGGTCACATAAAAGCTATTAAAAAGCCAGGGAAATAACTTGGATCCTGGGTAGCCGTGTGTGTACAGTGTGTGGGACTGCCAGGGCGCAAAACAGCTATTAAAAAGCCAGGAAAATAGCTTGGATCCTGGGTAAACTGTGTGTACAGTGTGCGTGGGACTGCCAGGGCGCAAAACAGCTATTAAAAAGCCAGGGAAATAGCTTGGATCCTGGGTAAAATGTGTGTACAGTGTGCGTGGGACTGCCAGGGCGCAAAACAGCTATTACAAAGCCAGGGAAATAGCTTGGATCCTGGGTAAACGTGTGTGTACAGTGTGCGGGACTGCCAGGGCGCAAAACAGCTATTAAAAAGCCAGGGAAATAGCTTGGATCCTGGGTAAAATGTGTGTACAGTGTGCGTGGGACTGCCAGGGCGCAAAACAGCTATTACAAAGCCAGGGAAATAGCTTGGATCCTGGGTAAAATGTGTGTACAGTGTGCGTGGGACTGCCAGGGCGCAAAACAGCTATTAAGAAGCCAGAGAAATAGCTTGGATCCTGGGTAAAATGTGTGTACAGTGTGTGGGACTGCCAGGGCGCAAAACAGCTATTACAAAGCCAGGTAAATAGCTTGGATCCTGGGTAAAATGTGTGTACAGTGTGTGGGACTGCCAGGGCGCAAAACAGCTATTACAAAGCCAGGGAAATAGCTTGGATCCTGGTTAAACTGTGTGTACAGTGTGCGTGGGACTGCCAGGGCGCAAAACAGCTATTAAAAAGCCAGTGAAATAGCTTGGATCCTGGTAAAATGTGTGTACAGTGCGTGGGACTGCCAGGGCGCAAAACAGCTATTAAAAAGCCAGGGAAATAGCTTGGATCCTGGGTAAAATGTGTGTACAGTGTGCGTGGGACTGCCAGGGCGCAAAACAGCTATTAAGAAGCCAGGGAAATAGCTTGGATCCTGGGTAAAATGTGTGTACAGTGTGTGGGACTGCCAGGGCGCAAAACAGCTGTTAAAAAGCGGGGGAGAAGAGCTTGGATCCTGGGTACAATTGAAGCAGAGTGCACCCAGAGAGCCGGCGGGCGATGCTGCATTTTCGACCCGGGAATAAGTGTTCAAAGGCCGGGTAAAGTTGGTTGAAATACACCCCTGGATGGCTGTGATGTGTGGTAAATATTCTGCCACAACCAGGGTGTGTACAAGCCACGGAAATAGCTTGGATCCTGGGTAAAATTGAAGCAGAGTGCACCCAGAGAGGAGACGCGCGCAGCTGCCTTTTCGACCCGGGAATAAGTGTTCAAAAGGCCGGGTAAAGTTGGTTGAAATACACCCCTGGATGGATGTGATGTGTGGTAAATATTCTGCCACAACCAGGGTGCGTCACTGCCATATACAAGCCAGGGAAATAGCTTGGATCCTGGGTAAACATGTGTGTGTACAGTGTGCGTGGGACTGCCAGGGCGCAAAACAGCTATTAAAAAGCCAGGGAAATAGCTTGGATCCTGGGTAAAATGTGTGTACAGTGTGCGTGGGACTGCCAGGGCGCAAAACAGCTATTACAAAGCCAGGGAAATAGCTTGGATCCTGGGTAAACTGTGTGTACAGTGTGCGTGGGACTGCCAGGGCGCAAAACAGCTGTTAAAAAGCGGGGGAAATAGCTTGGATCCTGGGTAGCCATGTGTGTACAGTGTGCGGGACTGCCAGGGCGCAAAACAGCTATTAAAAAGCCAGGGAAATAGCTTGGATCCTGGGTAAAATGTGTGTACAGTGTGCGTGGGACTGCCAGGGCGCAAAACAGCTATTAAAAAGCGGGGGAGAAGAGCTTGGATCCTGGGTAAAATTGAAGCAGAGTGCACCCAGAGAGCCGGCGCGCGCAGCTGCATTTTCGACCCGGGAATAAGTGTTCAAAGGCCGGGTAAAGTTGGTTGAAATACACCCCTGGATGGCTGTGATGTGTGGTAAATATTCTGCCACAACCAGGGTGTGTACAAGCAACGGAAATAGCTTGGATCCTGGGTAAAATTGAAGCAGAGTGCACCCAGAGAGCCGGCGCGCGCAGCTGCCTTTTCGACCCCGGAATGAGTGTTCAAAAGGCCGGGTAAAGTTGGTTGAAATACACCCCTGGATGAATGCGCAGTGTGGTCAATATTATGCCAGAACCAGGGTGTATACAAGCAACGGAAATAGCTTGGATCCTGGGTAAAATTGAAGCAGAGTGCACCCAGAGAGCCGGCGGGCGATGCTGCATTTTCGACCCGGGAATAAGTGTTCTAACTTCGGGGTAAAGATGGTTGAAATACACCCCTGGATGGATGTTATGTGTGGTCAATATTATGCCACAACCATGGTGTATAAAAGCCAGGGAAATAGCTTGGATCCTGGGTACAATTGAAGCAGAGTGCACCCAGAGAGCCGGCGCGCGCAGCTGCCTTTTCGACCCGGGAATGAGTGTTCTAACTTCGGGGTAAAGTTGGTTGAAATACACCCCTGGATGAATGCGCAGTGTGGTCAATATTATGCCAGAACCAGGGTGTATACAAGCAACGGAAATAGCTTGGATCCTGGGTAAAATGTGTGTACAGTGTGCGTGGGACTGCCAGGGCGGAAAACAGCTGTTAAAAAGCGGGGGAAATAGCTTGGATCCTGGGTAGCCATGTGTGTACAGTGTGCGTGGGACTGCCAGGGCGCAAAACAGCTATTAAAAAGCCAGGGAAATAGCTTGGATCCTGGGTAAAATGTGTGTACTGTGTGCGTGGGACTGCCAGGGCGCAAAACAGCTATTAAAAAGCGGGGGAGAAGAGCTTGGATCCTGGGTAAAATTGAAGCAGAGTGCACCCAGAGAGCCGGCGCGCGCAGCTGCATTTTCGACCCGGGAATAAGTGTTCTAACTTCGGGGTAAAGTTGGTTGAAATACACCCCCGGATGAATGTTATGTGTGGTCAATATTATGCCACAACCAGGGTGCGTCACTGCCATATACAAGCCAGGGAAATAGCTTGGATCCTGGGTAAACATGTGTGTGTACAGTGTGCGTGGGACTGCCAGGGCGCAAAACAGCTATTAAAAAGCCAGGGAAATAGCTTGGATCCTGGGTAAACTGTGTGTACAGTGTGTGGGACTGCCAGGGCGCAAAACAGCTATTGCAAAGCCAGGGAAATAGCTTGGATCCTGGGTAAAATGTGTGTACAGTGTGCGTGGGACTGCCAGGGCGCAAAACAGCTATTAAGAAGCCAGGGAAATAGCTTGGATCCTGGGTAGCCATGTGTGTACAGTGTGCGTGGGACTGCCAGGGCGCAAAACCGCTATTAAAAAGCCAGGGAAATAGCTTGGATCCTGGGTAGCCATGTGTGTACAGTGTGTGTGGGACTGCCAGGGCGCAAAACAGCTATTAAAAAGCCAGGGAAATAGCTTGGAACCTGGGTAAACTGTGTGTACAGTGTGCGTGGGACTGCCAGGGCGCAAAACAGCTATTAAAAAGCCAGGGAAATAGCTTGGATCCTGGGTGCAATTGAAGCAGAGTGCACCCAGAGAGCCGGCGCGCGCAGCTGTATTTTCGACCCGGGAATAAGTGTTCTAACTTCGGGGTAAAGATGGTTGAAATACACCCCTGGATGGCTGTTATGTGTGGTCAATATTATGCCACAACCAGGGTGTATAAAAGCCAGGGAAATAGCTTGGATCCTGGGTACAATTGAAGCAGAGTGCACCCAGAGAGGAGGCGCGCGCAGCTGCATTTTCGACCGGGGAAAATGGTTTGAAAGGTGGGGATAAAGTGTTTTAAAGGTGGGGAAAGTGTTCACGCAGCCCCCTGACAACGGTAATAATGATTAAAAACCATTTCTCGGGCAGGGTGTATTTTACAAAGTGAAAGAAAAACCATTTTAAACCGGTTAAAAGGCACACAGAGTGATTTAAGTGCAGTTCCCATGTGTCCCCACAGGAGGGCGCTTCAGCCTGCTCGAGCACAGTGCATTAACCGTAAAACATGCCATAAATACAGGCAAATGGATGGATTCAAGGTGCGGGGAGGCTCCGCACGAGACACAGGCACATTCCCAATACCCCACAGTAGTGACAACGGTGATTTAAACTAGTTTCTGCGGGGAAAAGAGTGCTCAAAGTCTGCTAAAACTCTGCTAAAACTCTGACAATGCCTCTCCAGCACCACAGAGAGCTCCCAGGTGCTGCGGAGGGTGGGAGACAGGCTCACAGCTCGGCCCGGAACCTTCAGCAGGCCCCCCCTGCAGCAGGCCCCCCCCCCTGCAGCACCCCCAGCTGCTGGGCA
>JAAKFY010000767.1:25000-28371 GCA_011823955.1 Dissostichus mawsoni | reverse complement strand
TCTGAGCCAGAGTAGCAGCATGGAGGATGCAGTCTGAACCAGAGTAGCAGCATGGAGGATGCAGTCTGAACCAGAGGAGCAGCATGGAGGATGCAGTCTGAACCAGAGTAGCAGCATGGAGGATGCAGTCTGAACCAGAGTAGCAGCATGGAGGATGCAGTCTGAACCAGAGTAGCAGCATGGAGGATGCAGTCTGAACCAGAGCAGCAGCATGGAGGATGCAGTCTGAACCAGAGTAGCAGCTTGGAGGATGCAGTCTGAACCAGAGCAGCAGCATGGAGGATGCAGTCTGAACCAGAGTAGCAGCATGGAGGATGCAGTCTGAACCAGAGTAGCAGCATGGAGGATGCAGTCTGAACCAGAGTAGCAGCATGGAGGATGCAGTCTGAACCAGAGTAGCAGCATGGAGGATGCAGTCTGAACCAGAGCAGCAGCATGGAGGATGCAGTCTGAACCAGAGTAGCAGCATGGAGGATGCAGTCTGAACCAGAGTAGCAGCATGGAGGATGCAGTCTGAACCAGAGTAGCAGCATGGAGGATGCAGTCTGAACCAGAGCAGCAGCATGGAGGATGCAGTCTGAACCAGAGTAGCAGCATGGAGGATGCAGTCTGAACCAGAGCAGCAGCATGGAGGATGCAGTCTGAACCAGAGTAGCAGCATGGAGGATGCAGTCTGAACCAGAGCAGCAGCATGGAGGATGCAGTCTGAACCAGAGTAGCAGCATGGAGGATGCAGTCTGAACCAGAGCAGCAGCATGGAGGATGCAGTCTGAACCAGAGCAGCAGCATGGAGGATGCAGTCTGAACCAGAGTAGCAGCATGGAGGATGCAGTCTGAACCAGAGCAGTAGCAGGAGGATCGTCACCAACATAAATAAATAAGTGGTCCGAAAAAAGTGAATGAAAAAAATGACACATAGCCTTCCTCAGGCAGTGTGTTTGTACCGGGGACAGGAGACCCCCCCCTTGATGAGAAACTGTAAGAAATGATCGGGGAGTCATGACGACTGGATCTGAGTTATTTTTGTATTTGGTGGTTTGTGCTCCAGCTGTCGATCAGCAACTATAGATCCATAATCCACCAGTTAAAGGAATAAAGCTAACGTGTTGTGTTATATCAGCTGTACAATTGACCACGTGGTGTTCTGAGTCTCCGTACCTCCTGGGTTTTACGAGCGACTTCTCAAGTAGGCTATTGGCGAACGGCATAAAACATGATTAAACGTGATAGAATATAAAACCATGCTCGTATCTATACAACCTGTAGAAAAGCTACACGGCGTCAGTTTAAAGTAATTCTGTCCTTCTGCTTACCGCATCAATTATGAGAAAACATTTCTTAACAAGAGAACATCATCGAGGGGTGATCAATAACATTTCCGTATTTATTTATTTCTCCAAGTTATGTTTCTGTGTGCGCTGAGGAGTCTCAAACAGGCGTTAGTCTCATCATTTTAAGATTGGCTTTAATTCTTCATATCTGATAAATGAGAGGTAACGTTTCATTGATGGGATTCTTTCCACATATTTCTCTCCATTCTTCCTTCTGCCAACGGTGTCGCAGTTTCTCGTCTCTGTGCGTACCGCGTACGCATGGGTCAGAGTTTGCGTTGAGGACCGCACATTTTCCTGTCAAGTTTGTTTTTTATAAATCGCAAACATTGTTTAGAAACGCCATCTTTTCAGCGTACGCACCGTTTCTAAATGAGGCCCCCGGTCTCAGCTGTAATCGTGATGTTTCCTCCTGAGGCTCCTCCTGAGGCTCTGAACTGTGTATAATATGTGATGATGTCATCGTTTCTCCTCCAGGAAAGACGTGGAGCCGGAGGAGAAGATCGAGTTTAAGACTCGTATGGGTGAGTGGGACCTGAGGCTCTTATTCTGAAAATCCTGCATGATCTCTACCTCCTGGAGGGTGAGGGTTCCTCTCTGGTTCCTCTCTGGTTACTCTCTGGTTCCTCTCTGGTTCCTCTCTGCGTACTCATGTCTCTTTATAACCCCTCAGGCAGGAACATCTACCGTGTTGTGTTCAGGACCGGCGGGCTGGAGAGGAACGAGCTGTTCCTCCCCGCAGGATGGCCTACGTTGTGGATCTGGACGATGAGTTCACTGACACCGACATCCCCACCACGCTGATCCGCAGCAAGGCCGACTGCCCCAGCATGGAGGTAACTGAACGCACCACACAATACATTACAATACAACAGCATGGAGGTGCCTGAACGCACCACACAATACATTACAATACAACACATTACAACAGCATGGAGGTACCTGAACGCACCACACATCAAATTACAATACAACAGCATGGAGGTACCTGAACGCACCACACATCACATTACAATACAACAGCATGGAGGTACCTGAACGCACCACACAAAACAACACATTACAACAGCATGGAGGTACCTGAACGCACCACACAATACAAGAGCATGGAGGTACCTGAACGCACCACACATCACATTAGAATACAACAGCATGGAGGTACCTGAACGCACCACACAATACAACAGCATGGAGGTACCTGAACGCACCACACATTACATTACAATACAACAGCAGGGAGGTACCTGAACGCACCACACAATACATTACAATACAACAGCATGGAGGTACCTGAACGCACCACACACTACAACACATTACATCAGCATGGAGGTACCTGAACGCACCACACATACAACACAACAGCATGGAGGTACCTGAAAGCACCACACATTACAACACATTACAACAGCATGGAGGTACCTGAATGCACCACGCATCACATTACAATACAACAGCATGGAGGTACCTGAACGCACCACACATTACAACATATTACATCAGCATGGAGGTACCTGAACGCACCACACATTACAACACATTACAACAGCATGGAGGTACCTGAACGCACCACACATTACACCACATTACATCAGCATGGAGGTACCTGAACGCACCACACAATACAACAGCATGGAGGTACCTGAACGCACCACACATTACATTACAATACAACAGCAGGGAGGTACCTGAACGCACCACCCAATACATTACAATACAACAGCATGGAGGTACCTGAACGCACCACACACTACAACACATTACATCAGCATGGAGGTACCTGAACGCACCACACATACAACACAACAGCATGGAGGTACCTGAAAGCACCACACATTACAACACATTACAACAGCATGGAGGTACCTGAATGCACCACACATCACATTACAATACAACAGCATGGAGGTACCTGAACGCACCACACATTACAACATATTACATAAGCATGGAGGTACCTGAACGCACCACACATTACAACACATTACAACAGCATGGAGGTACCTGAACGCACCACACATTACACCACATTACATCAGC
>JAAKFY010000767.1:0-20000 GCA_011823955.1 Dissostichus mawsoni | reverse complement strand
AAGTGCGTCTGCAGAAAGAGCTCAAAGTGCGTCTGCAGAAAGAGCTCAAAGTGCGTCTGCAGAAAGAGCTCAAAGTGCGTCTGCAGAAAGAGCTCAAAGTGCGTCTACAGAAAGAAAGAGCTCAAAGTGCGTCTACAGAAAGAGCTCAAAGTGTGTCTACAGAAAGAGCACAAAGTGTGTCTACAGAAAGAGCTCAAAGTGTGTCTGCAGAAAGAGCTCAAAGTGCGTCTGCAGAAAGAGCTCAAAGTGTGTCTGCAGAAAGAGCTCAAAGTGCGTCTGCAGAAAGAGCACAAAGTGCGTCTACAGAAAGAGCTCAAAGTGTGTCTGCAGAAAGAGCTCAAAGTGCGTCTGCAGAAAGAGCTCAAAGTGTGTCTGCAGAAAGAGCTCAAAGTGCGTCTGCAGAAAGAGCTCAAAGAAAGAGCTCAAAGTGCGTCTACAGAAAGAGCACAAAGTGCGTCTACAGAAAGAGCACAAAGTGCGTCTACAGAAAGAGCTCAAAGTGTGTCTACAGAAAGAGCTCAAAGTGTGTCTGCAGAAAGAGCACAAAGTGTGTCTACAGAAAGAGCCAGTGTTTCCCCTATATGTTTTCAGCAGCGGCGCTGCGCCGCTGCTGAAAAATGCGCGCCGCTGCTAGGGGGCGCCAGCCCCCTAGCAGATAAAAAAAATAAAAAAAATTTTATTAAAAAAATTATAAGTGCTGCCCCCTAGCGCTCGCGGCAACTTTTCGAGCCACCGATACGCGGGAAAGCTGTCATTTTCAGAGCTGAAGGAAAACTGCCTGACAAGACAAACAGCAAGTTGAAGCAGACATAAAAAATTAGAAGAAAAAAGACTAAAAAATTGCCAGATGAAAGTGATGTAAATGAACAACTAAAATAAGTTACATGTGTTATTGGCTATGGTAGGTTATTGGTATGTTCAATTATTTGATTATTAAAATGTAAAACGATCTTTTTCATATGGGTGTTTAGAGTTAGATCTAGTCTCTAGTCATTGTGTGCTCAAAGTGCACCAGATTGAAGCATTTTATATTAAAATGTAAAAAAAAATCTTCCCGGGGGGGCATACCCCCGGACCCCCCTAGAGGATGTGATGTCCAACCACCAATTATGTTCATACAATACTGAATACATTTGAAGCCTTTAATGATGTATGTGTCTTTCTTGTGCTGGCAGACACATAGAAACATAATGGCGGGATGCACTTCGCACGCGCACACACTTAAAATGTCCACGCGCGCCGCGCTCACATTTTGCTGGGCCCGCGTGCCTTAGCACCGCTGCTATGACTCCATCCTAGGGGAAACACTGAGAGCTCAAAGTGTGTCTACAGAAGCAGCTAAGCAGCATACTGCATTCAACCTGAGCTTCACAGAGAGGTTGAAGTTCATGTGGAGAGGAGGCTCTCCTACTACTTTCTAATGGTTTCTTGTTCTAATAAACCTGGCATTGGGTTGGTCACAGAATTCATTCTCTTGCGCTTTGTTCTATCTGGATGATGATCAGGAGTTATCACAAACTGTTTAGTTGTGCTATCTGACAATCAATACTGTATGTAGTCAATGTGAGGTGAAGTGTGTCAATGCAACCGGTTAGAACTCGAAGTTGCGATGAGGTCTTAAAATGTATGGAAAGGGTCTTAAAAGGTATTAAATTTGACTTCAGGATTCCTGCATATACCCTATGATGATGATGATGATGATGATGATGATGCTGTGTTTCAGGGTAATAAGAAAGGTCCTCTGGGTCGCTGGGACTTTGACACTCAGGAGGAATATTCTGATTACATGAACAACAAGGAGGCGCTGCCCAAGTATGTACAAATACTGTCTCTCAGGTTCTCTCTTCCCTCAGCTGTGTCTCTCAGGCTCTCTCTGCCCTCTGCTGTGTCTCTCAGGCTCTCTCTGCCCTCAGCTGTGTCTCTCAGGCTCTCTATGCCCTCAGCTGTGTCTCTCAGGCTCTCTATGCCCTCAGCTGTGTTTCTCAGGCTCTCTCTGCCCTCAGCTGTGTCTGTCAGGCTGTAACATCGCTCTGCCGTCAGCGTGTCTCTCAGGCTCTCTCTCTGCCCTCAGCTGTGTCTCTCAGGCTCTCTCTCTGCCCTCAGCTGTGTCTGTCAAGCTGTCTCCTCTCTCTGATGAGTTTTGTCCCTTCAGGGCTGCCTTCCAGTACGGCATCAAAATGTCTGAAGGCAGGAAGACGCGTCGCTTCAAAGAAACAAACGAGAAGGCGGAGCTGGACCGACAGTGGAAGAAGATCAGCGCCGTGAGTTATATATCATATATATACATAACTATGTATAATACATATACATAACTATATATAATATATATATATATATATATATATATATATAATATAATATATATATAAATTAATATATAATATAATATAACTATATATAATAGCATGAGAGTTAATGACTGATTGTGTTTCAGATCATCGAGAAGAGGAAGAAGATGGAGGCTGACGGGTGAGTCACTTTATAAACTGTTAACGTTAAATAAAGGGTGTAACGTTTTATTAATGTTATTTAACGTTGTATTCACGTTGTATTCACGTTGTATTCACGTTGTATTAACGTTGTATTCACGTTGTATTCACGTTGTATTCACGTTGTATTCACGTTGTATTAACGTTATATTAACGTTGTATTAACGTTGTATTCACGTTGTATTCACGTTGTATTCACGTTGTATTAACGTTGTATTCACGTTGTATTAACGTTGTATTCACGTTGTATTCACGTTGTATTCACGTTGTATTCACGTTGTATTAACGTTATATTAACGTTGTATTAACGTTGTATTAACGTTGTATTCACGTTGTATTAACGTTGTATTCACGTTGTATTCACGTTATATTAACGTTATATTAACGTTAATATAACATTAATACAACGTTAATATAACATTAATACAACGTGAATACAACGTTGTATTAATGTTATATTAACGTTAATATAACGTTATATTAATGTTATATTAATGTTATATTAACGTTATATTAACGTTAATATAACGTTGTATTCACGTTGTATTAACGTTATATTAACGTTATATTAACGTTAATATAACATTAATACAACGTTAATATAACATTAATACAACGTGAATACAACGTTGTATTAATGTTATATTAACGTTAATATAACGTTATATTAATGTTATATTAATGTTATATTAACGTTATATTAACGTTAATATAACGTTGTATTCACGTTGTATTAACGTTGTATTAACGTTGTATTAACGTTATATTAACGTTATATTAACGTTAATATAACATTAATACAACGTTAATATAACATTAATACAACGTGAATACAACGTTGTATTAATGTTATATTAACGTTAATATAACGTTATATTAATGTTATATTAATGTTATATTAACGTTATATTAACGTTAATATAACGTTGTATTCACGTTGTATTAACGTTGTATTAACGTTGTATTAACGTTATATTAACGTTATATTAACGTTAATATAACATTAATACAACGTTAATATAACATTAATACAACGTGAATACAACGTTGTATTAATGTTATATTAACGTTAATATAACGTTATATTAATGTTATATTAATGTTATATTAACGTTATATTAACGTTAATATAACGTTGTATTCACGTTGTATTAACGTTATATTAACGTTATATTGACGTTATATTAATTTTATATTAACGTTATATTAATTTTATATTAACGTTGTATTAACGTTATATTAACGTTATATTAACGTTATATTAACGTTGTATTAACGTTAATATAACGTTAATACAACGTGAATACAACGTTAATACAACGTGAATACAACGTTGTATTAATGTTATATTAACGTTAATATAACGTTATATTAATGTTATATTAATGTTATATTAACGTTATATTAACGTTAATATAACGTTGTATTCACGTTGTATTAACGTTATATTAACGTTATATTGACGTTATATTAACGTTATATTGACGTTATATTAATTTTATATTAACGTTATATTAATTTTATATTAACGTTGTATTAACGTTATATAACGTTATATTAATGTTATATTAACGTTAATATAACGTTAATATAACATTGTATTCACGTTGTATTAACGTTATATTAACGTTGTATTCACGTTGTATTCACGTTGTATTAACGTTGTATTCACGTTGTATTAACGTTATATTAATGTTATATTAACGCTGTGTTAACGTTATATTAACGTTGTATTCACGTTGTATTAACGTTGTATTAATGTTGTATTAATGTTATATTAACGTTGTATTAACGCTGTATTAACGTTGTATTAACGTTGTATTCACGTTGTATTAACGCTGTATTAACGTTGTATTAACGTTGTATTAACGCTGTGTTTCAGGGGGGACATAAAGAGGCCGAAATACTGAAGCATCTCGTCCGTCAGATCTTCTTCACGAGTTTAGATGAAAATATTTTAAAGTTGTTTCAAACACTCGTATTCATGTGTAAATCTGATGATCAATAAACATCAATAAATCCTCAGAGACTTAGTTATTTCATGATGATGCAGGGGTTCTGTGTTTAAAGGGTTCTGTTTTAAAGGGTTCTAAAGGGTTCTGTGTGTTAAAGGGTTCTAAAGGGTTCTGTGTTTAAAGGGTTCTGTGTTTTAAAGGGTTCTAAAGGGTTCTGTGTGTTAAAGGGTTCTAAAGGGTTCTGTGTTTAAAGGGTTCTGTGTGTTTAAAGGGTTCTGTGTGTTTAAAGGGTTCAAAGGGTTCTGTGTGTTAAAGGGTTCTGTGTGTTTAAAGGGTTCTGTGTGTTTAAAGAGTTCTGTGTTTAAAGGGTCCTAAAGGGTTCTGTGTGTTTAAAGGGTTCTGTGTGTTTTTAAAGGGTTCTGTTCTGTGTGTTTAAAGAGTTCTGTGTGTTAAAGGGTTCTGTGTGTTTAAAGGGTTCTAAAGGGTTCTGTTCTCTGTGTTTAAAGGGTTCTGTGTGTTTAAAGGGTTCTAAAGGGTTCTGTGTGTTTAAGGGGTTCTGTTCTGTGTTTAAGGGTTCTGTGTTCTGTCTGCAGGTGGTACCGCAGCACCCGGACTAAAACCACCAGACTCAGGGACAGTTTCATCCACTGGCAGTCAGACTGTTAAACACCTGAAACAACATCCATAGCATCGTCTGCTGCTACTTAGAAACGATTCATCTGTTTCTCTGATACATCAATCACTTGCTCTCTGACTCTCATTGAGACTCTCATTGGTCAGACTCTCATTGGTCAGACTCTCATTGCTCAGACTCTCATTGCTCAGACTCTCATTGCTCAGACTCTCATTGCTCAGACTCTCATTGCTCAGACTCTCACTGCTCAGACTCTCACTGCTCAGACTCTCATTGCTCAGACTCTCATTGCTCAGACTCTCATTGGTCAGACTCCATTGCTCAGACTCTCACTGCTCAGACTCTCACTGCTCAGACTCTCATTGCTCAGACTCTCACTGCTCAGACTCTCACTGCTCAGACTCTCATTGCTCAGACTCTCATTGCTCAGACTCTCATGGTCAGACTCTCATTGCTCAGACTCTCACTGCTCAGACTCTCACTGCTCAGACTCTCATTGCTCAGACTCTCACTGCTCAGACTCTCATTGCTCAGACTCTCACTGCTCAGACTCTCATTGCTCAGACTCTCATTGGTCAGACTCTCATTGCACAGACTCTCATTGCACAGACTCTCATTGCTCAGACTCTCATTGGTCAGACTCTCATTGGTCAGACTCATTGCTCAGACTCTCATTGGTCAGACTCTCATTGGTCAGACTCTCATTGGTCAGACTCATTGCTCAGACTCTCATTGGTCAGACTCTCATTGCACAGACTCTCATTGCTCAGACTCTCACTGCTCAGACTCTCATTGCACAGACTCATTGCTCAGACTCTCATTGGTCAGACTCTCATTGCTCAGACTCTCATTGCACAGACTCTCATTGCTCAAACTCTCACTGCTCAGACTCTCATTGCTCAGACTCATTGCTCAGACTCTCATTGCTCAAACTCTCACTGCTCAGACTCTCATTGCTCAGACTCATTGCTCAAACTCTCACTACTCAGACTCTCATTGCTCAAACTCTCACTACTCAGACTCTCATTGCACAGACTCTCACTGCTCAGACTCATTGCTCAGACTCATTGCTCAGACTCATTGCTCAAACTCTCATTGCTCAGACTCATTGCTCAGACTCTCATTGCTCAGACTCTCATTGCTCAGACTCTCATTGCTCAGACTCTCACTACTCAGACTCTCATTGCTCAGACTCTCATTGGTCAGACTCTCACTGCTCAGACTCTCATTGGTCAGACTCTCATTGAGACTCATTGGTCAGACTCTCATTGCTCAGACTCTCATTGCTCAGACTCTCACTGCTCAGACTCTCACTACTCAGACTCTCATTGCTCAGACTCTCATTGCTCAGACTCTCATTGGTCAGACTCTCACTGCTCAGACTCTCATTGGTCAGACTCTCACTGCTCAGACTCTCATTGCTCAGACTCTCACTGCTCAGACTCTCACTGCTCAGACTCTCATTGGTCAGACTCTCACTGCTCAGACTCTCATTGGTCAGACTCTCATTGAGACTCATTGGTCAGACTCTCATTGCTCAGACTCTCATTGCTCAGACTCTCATTGGTCAGACTCTCAGACTCTCATTGCTCAGACTCTCATTGGTCAGACTCATTGCTCAGACTCTCATTGCTCAGACTCTCATTGGTCAGACTCTCAGACTCTCATTGCTCAGACTCTCATTGGTCAGACTCTCATTGCTCAGACTCTCATTGGTCAGACTCTCATTGCTCAGACTCTCATTGAGACTCTCATTGCTCAGACTCTCATTGAGACTCTCACTGCTCAGACTCTCATTGGTCAGACTCTCATTGAGACTCTCATTGCTCAGACTCTCATTGAGACTCTCACTGCTCAGACTCTCATTGAGACTCTCATTGCTCAGACTCTCATTGCTCAGACTCTCAGACTCTTATTGCACAGACTCTCATTGCTCAGACTCTCAGACTCTTATTGCACAGACTCTCATTGCTCAGACTCTTATTGCACAGACTCTCATTGCTCAGACTCTCATTGCTCAGACTCTTATTGCTCAGACTCTCAGACTCTTATTGCTCAGACTCTCAGACTCTTATTGCTCAGACTCTCATTGCTCAGACTCTCATTGCTCAGACTCTTATTGCTCAGACTCTCAGACTCTTATTGCTCAGACTCTCAGACTCTTATTGCACAGACTCTCATTGCTCAGACTCTTATTGCACAGACTCTCATTGCTCAGACTCTCATTGCTCAGACTCTTATTGCTCAGACTCTCATTGCTCAGACTGTTATTGCACAGACTCTCATTGCTCAGACTCTCATTGCTCAGACTCTCAGACTCTCATTGCACAGACTCTCATTGCTCAGACTCTCAGACTCTTATTGCACAGACTCTCATTGCTCAGACTCTTATTGCTCAGACTCTCAGACTCTCATTGCACAGACTCTCATTGCTCAGACTCTTATTGCTCAGACTCTCATTGCTCAGACTCTCATTGCTCAGACTCTCAGACTCTTATTGCTCAGACTCTCATTGCTCAGACTCTCAGACTTATTGCTCAGACTCTCATTGCTCAGACTCTCATTGCTCAGACTTCATTGCTCAGACTCTCATTGCTCAGACTCTCATTGCTCAGACTCTCATTGCTCAGACTCTCAGACTCTATTGCTCAGACTCTCATTGCTCAGACTCTCAGACTCTCATTGCTCAGACTCTCAGACTCTCATTGCTCAGACTCTCATTGCTCAGACTCTCAGACTCTCATTGCTCAGACTCTCAGACTCTCATTGCTCAGACTCTCATGCTCAGACTCTCTCATTGCTCAGACTCTCAGACTCTTATTGCTCAGACTCTCACTGCACAGACTCTTATTGCTCTTTTTGAAACTATTTTTCTTTTTGTATTGACTATTTACTTGCACTATATTGTTCTGTGTATCTGTGTGTTGCTCTGTGGGAGGAGCCTGTGACCTCAGATGTTCATCGTCATAAGTACTCTGGAGCTCTGTTCGTTGGACTAATACGAACCTTGGAAGTCTCCCACAGAGGTCAAGGAGGAGCGCATAGGACCTGATCTTTGGACAATTCGACCGCAACCCGTGTCTCTACAAACTGGAGTTTAAATGATTTAGGATTATCATTGCAATTCAAATACCTGTTAGAAGTGATGGCAAATGAAGCTTTGAATGAAGCATCGAACCGCTTGGACAATTGTTTCGAAAATGGGTTCATTTCTGGAAGCTTCAGTTACAGCGACCTCTGCTGGCGAAGTGCAAGGCTGCAGTGGGTTTAAAGGTTCTTTGCCTTGGAAAATATGTGATGCTCACACACCACACACACACACACACTGACTGAATATCATGTTCTATTTGCGAGCTTTCCCCTCAGAGATAGAAAATATTAAAGTTTTGGAATTGTTTCTGTAATTCATTAAAAGTCCACCAGATGGCGGAATAGTGTCCAATTAATGGAATTCACTATATAATCAATTTCTCCGCGTAGTGTACGATATTGTACAATGCATGGACATTTCAACACATTGAATTCCATCAAATGGAAAGTCTAAAATATGGTTTAGAACAGTGTTTGAATCATGGGGTAAACATTGTTTAAATAGTCTGATACTTCCAGGGCGCATCACAGCAATTTACAAGGAAGACATAGTGTTTCACATGTCGGAATAAGTGTGTTGTATATGTCTCTGTAGTGTACGATACAGAGACATTACAATACTAAATAAAGTACATCAATTGGACATGAACAAGGCTTCAATAGAGCACTTTCTGAGCCAGGAAATCATCTTTAAAAGGTCGGGAAAAGTGTCTGGACGAGTGTTTTAGCGTGTCCAATTGGAGGAACCTATTTTGCATTGAAACGGTCCCTGCAGTGTATAATGTTGTACACTGCAGGGACCGTTTCAATGTTAAATAAGTTATTTCCATCATCCAGGAAAGAGGCTCCAAGACCCCAAAGGACGGACTAAGGACCTCCAGCATGTGTCCCTAACCTTGCACACCATGAGTGCCCGGGTACCCGCACTTAAGCACTCCCCCACGGACTAAACCAGATATGGCGATCGGCCGTATTGAAGTGCAATTGTAAGTGACGCCATTGGCCCAAATTTGTAGAAAGAAAATGACACTGCTGCCCCCTCCCTCTGGAACTCACTCCCCCAACCCACCAGAGACTGCACCTCACCACCTGCAACACACTCACAAAAACTCACCTCTTCAATCTGGCTTTTAACGTGTGATTGTTTTCGTATTATTTGACTTTAACTATATATATATCAGATGTGAGAATTCTTTCTTCTCCCGAATGACATTTATTTCCATGTCACTGCTATCTTTGTAAAGGCACAGACTTCTGTATTATATGTATCTATTCCAGATGTGTGTATTTGTATAAATAAGTTCTACATAATTCATGATATTATTCATTAATGTACTTGTTTCCATTGAAATAAAGCTTGGTTGAAATGTGTCTTTTCTTCAGTGAGATATCTTTATGGATTTCCTCATGACTTGAGAGTCTGATTTTAAAAGTGGTTTAATATTTCTGAGTCTGACTCAAGCAACTCCAATGTTTGCTTTTGGGCAAAGTCATCTGAACATTGTGTACTGTGCGAGTAATGTGGCTCTCTACCTTTGTCCCTATATTTAGATAAACAAATGAATCCCCATTATTGCATTTAATAATTCATATTTCACGACTCACTGTTACTGTAGCACTGACCACTTTATGGTATAAAGTGCATTCAATTGAAAACACCAGTGTTACAGTTAAATTATGTACATAAAAGTATTTACATATAATACATTTCTCTATGATATCAGAGAAATTAGAATGTAACAATTGCACTGATGGCTTTGTGTGTATTTTGTCACCAATATGATATTCTAGTTTGCTCTGCCTGCACGGCTACCCGTATGGCATGATAACAACTGCTCTGTGTTCCTGAAGTTTGACCTTTCTGGCTAAATATTGAATTGATTCAGTATAAATGATGGCAACGACATACACTAAGGCAGGGCTCTCCAACACGTCGATCGCGAGCTACCGGTAGCTCGCGGGCAGCTTTTCAGTAGCTCGCCGCTCGATTATCGATTATAGCGTAGTAACGTTGCTTCTTGATTTTTCGGCCGCGGCTGGACAATAACGTTTTTTTATTTTAGAATTTTTTCTGTCACACGAATATAAAATTGGTCCGTGACGCAGAGATCAAGGAACAGATGTGACAGCGGCACAGCGACACCACACATGGAGCAGTCTGCTTTATCCACCAACACCAGCAACACCAGTCCAGAACCAACAGCAGAATGACCCGCTCTGAATCAGTCCGCGTCGCTGCGGCTCAGAGACACACAGCAGGGATTTGTGTTTTTGAAAAACACTCGTTATCGTCATGTCAGGTTTTTGGTGGATTTAATCAAGTCTTGGATTGCAGAGTATGAATGTCCTCTTGCTATTTTCAGTTGATAAATACGTGTGTAAAGTTTGTGAAGGCAGGAGGAAAGCTTCCGCGATCACCGTCTCCTCTGTTCCTCCAAACCCCGCCCCCTCCTGAAAAATAACTACTAATAAGAGTGACAGGCTGATAGTAACCTGATAGAAACGTTATTATTCACTTAATCACTGATTGAGATATGATGAAGCTAACTTAATCTCATACATTCATGGGATTTATGCAACAGTAAGACAGAGAATGTAAGTGTGCACCCACATGCACTATTTTTGTTTTTATAATGCTGTTATACTCCTGTTGTCTGCTGTGTTCAGACTCAAGTCATGTTGTGATGCCACATTCAGGACATTCAGTGTCCTTTTTTTAACAGAAGACCGTTGCTAGAAGCTGCAGCTAGACTACAGAAGCATTCGTTTTTGTTTTTGAGGATGGAACAATTTCACACACAGATATAGGGAGGCTAGACCTATACAATTGATTTATTATGGTTTATAATTTAATGTCAAGACGAAGAAGAAGAAAAAGATGGCTGCACTGTTCAGTGTCAATCCTGTGGAGATGGAGGTTATAAATCTCCAAAATCATGTTCAGCTTAAGTCTCAGCAAAACTCACAACATTTCTGGAGCCTTGTAGACCCAGAAAACTATAAGAACATTCACCAAGCAGCACTGAAAATGTCTGCTTTATTTGGCTCTACAGACCTTTGTGAAGCAGCTTTTTCTGACATGAATGTCATGAAATTGGACCTTGATGTGAAGTTAAGATTTTTGATAAGCTTTAGGTATTGCAATTTCACACGTGTACAAAAGTAGCTTAATTCAACTGATGAGTGCTATGTGAATAAATGTAAGCGATGCGATGCAAGTAGCTCTTGGCCACTTTCATTTTTTCAAAGTAGCTCTCAGATGGAGAAAGGTTGGAGACCCCTGCTCTAAGGTAACACAGGTGAAAAAGCTCAAGTGGATCAAATCAGATGCATGAAACACATCCACTTTTGTAGATCCCAGGATGTATTTGTCATCAGCTAGAATGAATCAAATGTTAGGGTATCAATGACTTCTTGTAAACTAACATTTGTTTTTATACAAGTCAACAACAACAACAACAACAAACAACGAGATCTCACTCCACTGCAGAAGAAGAATGATCCAGCTATTGAACCCAATTGGATTTTTAGGACTTTTTCTGAGCAACCATTCACCTTCATTGATTCAGTATAAAGGATGGCAACAGCAACAACATACACTAAGGTAAACACAGGTAAAAAAGCTCAAGTGGATACAAATCAGATGTACAATTATGTACAGGGAGGCTGTGGCGCAGTGCGTTGGTGTTGGGATCAGGGGAGCACAGGTTCAAACCCCACTGCAGTCAGCATGTCGTTGTGTCCCTGGGACACTTCACCCCACAGTATTGAGCAGCAGGCCGGGCGGCGGCAGCAGTTTCAGGCTGGACAGACGCATCAGGAAGGAGAGCAGCAGCTTCGAGCCCGACAGCAGTGCCTCCAGGTCGGTCAGCAGTTGCTTTGGTTCTCTTGATCATATCTAAAAATGTACCAAACAGAGCACATTTGAATTAGGATTATTATTTTTGAACATGTTTTCCTTCATATATTAACTGTGTCTCACTTGCCTTCTCCCACAGCCTGGCTCGCAGCTACCAGTTCAGCATCATCCCCTGGCCACGAGGATGAGTCCAGCGTGCTCGTCTGAGGTTAGTGAAAACAAATGTAATGATCATTTGATGCCAGTTTTTAATGACCAAAATAAAACAACACATTTAGCAGGAGTGCTGATATTGATATGACAGTATGATGTGACCATGATTTGCAACTCTTCCTGTGTGCGATCCCCTGGAGCTTGGGGATTCAGGATGAGGAGAACTGGTGTCGCCATCTCCATGCTTCTCACTGTAATGCCTGACAGCATAGACACAAACAACACACATAACTTGTATACCAAAAAATGTTAGTTTACAAGAGGTCATTGATACCCTAACATTGCTTTATGCCAGATAGATGGATACTTTAACTATCCCAAATGTTTTCAGGCATTCAAACGGTGGAATAAAGTATTGACACAATTACATTTGAATAAAAAAACAACAAATAATATAGGCTATAAGTATAAACGTGCAGTATAAAACACATCAACAGTAGAGAAGACATATGTCACAAATAATACCTATTTTGTACTGATGTGTTTATACTACACGTTTATACTTGTACTTTATATTATTATGTAAAGTATAGGTATCAACGTGTATGTATTTATATATGAGTAATAGTCTGTTTTTGAATGCAAAATAGAAAGTCGAGGGACATGCATAACGTCAAGTTAATATCATTAAAATGATCAATGTTAAGGCACGAGCTGGTTAACCCGAAATTAGATCGAGGATGACAGAAAGTGTGCCTTAAACTGTAGTGGGTAACGTCATTGAGCGATGCCAACCTTTAGCTAGCGTCAACGCTAACGGGACGCAGTGCCTGTCACTTTTAACAGTAATGACATGATATACAGTATATATATATATATATACACAAGATAACACGGATAATGACAGAAAGTGGCCTTAAACTGTAGCGGGTAACGTTATAGCATATCAAATTAGAGTTTGATAGATATTTCACTGAAGGACGCCGTCCCCAAACTAGCGGCCGTTAGCAGTAACATGGCCGTGGCCCGTCGGGTCATTGCCAAGGTATATACACAGGGGCGCGGGAAGGGGGTGCTGAGGGCGCTGCAGCACCCCCTTCCCGCGCCTCTGTACACAAGATAACAGAAAGGTTGCCAAAGTATGTGTCGTGGAAAGTATACTTTACAGAAAAAGAAAAGTATAAAACGTACCTGTCAACCCAAGTCTTCGCTACCGCTGTTTCTCTCGATGGAGATTTGCATAGCGGACAGCCCGCCCACTCCAAACACTCCATTGGACAGTACGACTGTAGACTTCCAATCACATGCGAGTACAGTGACTGTAGACAGTTAAGCCTTCTGATTTGCCAAAAGTCTACAGTCGGAGTCCCGCCTCCAAACTCCATTGGACAGTACGACTGTGGACTTCCAATCGATGGAAATGACTGTAGACATTTGTCGAATCAGAAGGCGTAACTGTCTACAGTGACTGTGGAGCTTTAGAGAGCTCTCTCCTGACAGACTGAGAGGCTCTGATAACCTCAGCTCAGTGAGGTAAAGGCACACCTTTATATGATCATTATAGTTATAAAAAATAAGAGAATAGATTTTCATATATTCTCTTATTGTATAAAATACTATATGACAGTAAAAAAAAAGTTGTTATTAATAAACAAGAATACAGTTTGAAAGGGGAGTGATTTGTAAAATATCCATAAAGAAAAAGAACATCTGCTTCCAGTTCTGTTTCATCTGGGTGGTGAGAGATGTATCCATAGATCTCTCCATGTTGCTCTCAAAGTGCACCAGATTGATGCTTTCAACTTCAATATTAAAAAAAAAAGTCAGCTCCATGAGGTCAGCTTCTCTCAGTCAGCTCCATGAGGTCAGCTCCATGAGGTCAGCTTCTCTCAGTCAGCTCCATGAGGTCAGCTTCTCTCAGTCAGCTTCATGAGGTCAGCTCCATGAGGTCAGCTCCATGAGGTCAGCTCCATGAGGTCAGCTTCTCTCAGTCAGCTCCATGAGGTCAGCTTCTCTCAGTCAGCTTCATGAGGTCAACTCCATGAGGTCAGCTCCATGAGGTCAGCTCCATGAGGTCAGCTCCATGAGGTCAGCTTCTCTCAGTCAGCTCCATGAGGTCAGCTTCTCTCAGTCAGCTCCATGAGGTCAGCTCCATGAGGTCAGCTTCATGAGGTCAGCTCCATGAGGTCAGCTTCATGAGGTCAGCTCCATGAGGTCAGCTCCATGAGGTCAGCTTCTCTCAGTCAGCTCCATGAGGTCAGCTCCATGAGGTCAGCTTCATGAGGTCAGCTTCATGACGTCAGCTTCATGAGGTCAGCTCCATGAGGTCAGCTTCATGAGGTCAGCTTCATGAGGTCAGCTCCATGAGGTCAGCTTCATGAGGTCAGCTCCATGAGGTCAGCTTCATGAGGTCAGCTTCATGAGGTCAGCTTCATGAGGTCAGCTTCATGAGGTCAGCTCATGAGGTCAGCTTCATGAGGTCAGCTCATGAGGTCAGCTTCATGAGGTCAGCTCTCATGAGGTCAGCTTCTCTCAGTCAGCTTCATGAGGTCAGCTTCATGAGGTCAGCTTCATGAGGTCAGCTTCATGAGGTCAGCTTCATGAGGTCAGCTTCATGAGGCCAGCTCCATGAGGTCAGCTTCTCTCAGTCAGCTCCATGAGGTCAGCTCCATGAGGTCAGCTCCATGAGGTCAGCTTCTCTCAGTCAGCTCCATGAGGTCAGCTCCATGAGGTCAGCTTCTCTCAGTCAGCTCCATGAGGTCAGCTCCATGAGGTCAGCTTCTCCGAGTCAGCTCCATGAGGTCAGCTTCATGAGGTCAGCTCCATGAGGTCAGCTTCTCTCAGTCAGCTCCATGAGGTCAGCTTCATGAGGTCAGCTTCATGAGGTCAGCTTCATGAGGTCAGCTTCATGAGGTCAGCTTCTCTCAGTCAGCTCCATGAGGTCAGCTTCATGAGGTCAGCTCCATGAGGTCAGCTCCATGAGGTCAGCTCCATGAGGTCGGCTTCATGAGGTCAGCTCCATGAGGTCAGCTTCTCTCAGTCAGCTCCATGAGGTCAGCTTCATGAGGTCAGCTCCATGAGGTCAGCTCCATGAGGTCAGCTCCATGAGGTCAGCTTCATGAGGTCAGCTCATGAGGTCAGCTTCATGAGGTCAGCTCCATGAGGTCAGCTCCATGAGGTCAGCTTCATGAGGTCAGCTTCATGAGGTCAGCTTCATGAGGTCAGCTTCTCTCAGTCAGCTCCATGAGGTCAGCTCCATGAGGTCAGCTTCTCTCAGTCAGCTCCATGAGGTCAGCTTCATGAGGTCAGCTCCATGAGGTCAGCTTCTCTCAGTCAGCTCCATGAGGTCAGCTTCTCTCAGTCAGCTCCATGAGGTCAGCTTCATGGGGTCAGCTTCATGAGGTCAGCTTCTCTCAGTCAGCTCCATGAGGTCAGCTCCATTAGGTCAGCTCCATGAGGTCAGCTTCTCTCAGTCAGCTTCATGAGGTCAGCTTCATGAGGTCAGCTTCATGAGGTCAGCTTCATGAGGTCAGCCTCATGAGGTCAGCTTCTCTCAGTCAGCTTCATCAGGTCAGCTTCATGGGGTCAGCTTCATGGGGTCAGCTTCATGAGGTCAGCTTCATGAGGTCAGCTTCATGAGGTCAGCATCATGAGGTCAGCTTATCTCAGTCAGCTTCATGAGGTCAGCTTCATGAGGTCAGCTTCATGAGGTCAGCTTCTCTCAGTCTGCTTCTCTCAGTCAGCTCCATGAGGTCAGCTTCTCTCAGTCAGCTTCATGAGGTCAGCTTCATGAGGTCAGCTTCTCTCAGTCAGCTTCATGAGGTCAGCTTCATGAGGTCAGCTTCATGAGGTCAACTTCATGAGGTCAGCTTCTCTCAGTCAGCTTCATGAGGTCAGCTTCATGAGGTCAGCTCCATGAGGTCAGCTTCTCTCAGTCAGCTTCATGAGGTCAGCTTCTCTCAGTCAGCTTCATGAGATCAGCTTCATGAGGTCAGCTTCATGAGGTCAGCTTCATGAGGTCAGCTTCTCTCAGTCAGCTTCATGGGGTCAGCTTCATGAGGTCAGCTCCATGAGGTCAGCTTCTCTCAGTCAGCTTCATGAGGTCAGCTTCTCTCAGTCAGCTTCATGAGGTCAGCTTCATGGGGTCAGCTTCATGAGGTCAGCTTCTCTCAGTCAGCTTCATGAGGTCAGCTCCATGAGGTCAGCTTCTCTCAGTCAGCTCCATGAGGTCAGCTTCTCTCAGTCAGCTCCATGAGGTCAGCTCCATGAGGTCAGCTCCATGAGGTCAGCTTCATGAGGTCAGCTTCTCTCAGTCAGCTCCATGAGGTCAGCTTCTCTCAGTCAGCTCCATGAGGTCAGCTTCTCTCAGTCAGCTCCATGAGGTCAGCTTCATGAGGTCAGCTTCTCTCAGTCAGCTCCATGAGGTCAGCTTCTCTCAGTCAGCTCCATGAGGTCAGCTTCTCTCAGTCAGCTCCATGAGGTCAGCTTCATGAGGTCAGCTCCATGAGGTCAGCTCCATGAGGTCAGCTCCATGAGGTCAGCTCCATGAGGTCAGCTTCTCTCAGTCAGCTCCATGAGGTCAGCTTCATGAGGTCAGCTTCATGAGGTCAGCTTCATGAGGTCAGCTTCATGAGGTCAGCTTCTCTCAGTCAGCTTCATGAGGTCAGCTTCATGAGGTCAGCTTCATGAGGTCAGCTCCATGAGGTCAGCTTCATGAGGTCAGCTCCATGAGGTCAGCTTCTCTCAGTCAGCTTCTCTCAGTCAGCTTCATGAGGTCAGCTTCATGAGGTCAGCTTCTCTCAGTCAGCTTCTCTCAGTCAGCTTCATGAGGTCAGCTTCATGAGGTCAGCTCCATGAGGTCAGCTTCATGAGGTCAGCTTCATGAGGTCAGCTTCATGAGGTCAGCTCCATGAGGTCAGCTTCATGAGGTCAGCTTCATGAGGTCAGCTTCATGAGGTCAGCTTCATGAGGTCAGCTCCATGAGGTCAGCTCCATGAGGTCAGCTTCATGAGGTCAGCTTCATGAGGTCAGCTTCATGAGGTCAGCTCCATGAGGTCAGCTCCATGAGGTCAGCTTCATGAGGTCAGCTTCATGAGGTCAGCTTCATGAGGTCAGCTTCATGAGGTCAGCTCCATGAGGTCAGCTTCATGAGGTCAGCTTCATGAGGTCAGCTTCTCTCAGTCAGCTCCATGAGGTCAGCTTCATGAAGTCAGCTTCATGAGGTCAGCTCCATGAGGTCAGCTTCATGAGGTCAGCTCCATGAGGTCAGCTTCATGAGGTCAGCTTCATGAGGTCAGCTCCATGAGGTCAGCTTCATGAGGTCAGCTCCATGAGGTCAGCTTCTCTCAGTCAGCTCCATGAGGTCAGCTTCATGAGGTCAGCTTCATGAGGTCAGCTTCATGAGGTCAGCTCCATGAGGTCAGCTTCTCTCAGTCAGCTCCACCTGAGGTCAGCTTCTCTCAGTCAGCTTCATGAGGTCAGCTTCTCTCAGTCAGCTCCATGAGGTCAGTTTCTCTCAGTCAGCTTCATGAGGTCTGCTTCATGAGGTCAGCTCCATGAGGTCAGCTCCATGAGGTCAGCTCCATGAGGTCAGCTTCATGAGGTCAGCTTCATGAGGTCAGCTCCATAGGTCATCTTCATGAGGTCAGCTTCATGAGGTCAGCTCCATGAGGTCAGCTTCATGAGGTCAGCTTCATGAGGTCAGCTTCATGAGGTCAGCTTCATGAGGTCAGCTTCATGAGGTCAGCTTCTCTCAGTCAGCTCCATGAGGTCAGCTTCATGAGGTCAGCTTCTCTCAGTCAGCTTCATGAGGCCAGCTCCATGAGGTCAGCTTCATGAGGTCAGCTTCATGAGGTCAGCTTCTCTCAGTCAGCTTCATGAGGTCAGCTTCATGAGGTCAGCTCCATGAGGTCAGCTTCATGAGGTCAGCTCCATGAGGTCAGCTTCATGAGGTCAGCTTCTCTCAGTCAGCTTCTTGAGGTCAGCTCCATGAGGTCAGCTCCATGAGGTCAGCTCCATGAGGTCAGCTTCATGAGGTCAGCTTCATGAGGTCAGCTTCATGAGGTCAGCTCCATGAGCTCAGCTTCTCTCAGTCAGCTTCTCTCAGTCAGCTCCATGAGGTCAGCTTATCTCAGTCAGCTTCATGAGGTCAGCTTCATGAGGTCAGCTTCATGAGGTCAGCTTCTCTCAGTCAGCTTCTCTCAGTCAGCTTCATGAGGTCAGCTTCATTAGGTCAGCTTCATGAGGTCAGCTTCATTAGGTCAGCTTCATGAGGTCAGCTTCTCTCAGTCAGCTTCATGAGGTCAGCTTCATGAAGTCAGCTTCATGAGGTCAGCTTCATGAGGTCAGCTTTTCTCAGTCAGCTTCATGAGGTCAGCTTCATGAGGTCAGCTTCATGAGGTCAGCTTCTCTCAGTCAGCTTCATGAGGTCAGCTCCATGAGGTCAGCTTCTCTCAGTCAGCTCCATGAGGTCAGCTTCTCTCAGTCAGCTTCATGAGGTCAGCTCCATGAGGTCAGCTCCATGAGGTCAGCTCATGAGGTCAGCTTCTCTCAGTCAGCTCCATGAGGTCAGCTCCATGAGGTCAGCTTCTCTCAGTCAGCTCCATGAGGTCAGCTCCATGAGGTCAGCTTCATGAGGTCAGCTTCATGAGGTCAGCTTCATGAGGTCATTTTCTCTCAGTCAGCTTCTCTCAGTCAGCTTCATGAGGTCAGCTTCATGAGGTCAGCTTCATGAGGTCAGCTTCATGAGGTCAGCCTCTCTCAGTCAGCTTCATGAGGTCAGCTTCATGAGGTCAGCTTCATGAGGTCAGCTTCATGAGGTCAGCTTCTCTCAGTCAGGTTCATGAGGTCAGCTTCATGAGGTCAGCTTCGGGGTCAGCTTCATGAGGTCAGCTTCATGAGGCCAGCTTCATGAGGTCAGCTTCATGAGGTCAGCTTCATGAGGTCAGCTTCATGAGGTCAGCTTCATGAGGCCAGCTTCATGAGGTCAGCTTCATGAGGTCAGCTTCATGAGGCAGCTTCATGAGGTCAGCTTCATGAGGTCAGCTTCATGAGGCCAGCTTCATGAGGTCAGCTTCATGAGGTCAGCTTCTCTCAGTCAGCTTCATGAGGTCAGCTTCTCTCAGTCAGCTTCATTTGGTCAGCTTCTCTCAGTCAGCTTCTCTCAGTCAGCTTCATGAGGTCAGTTCTCTCAGTCAGCTTCATGAGGTCAGCTTCTCTCAGTCAGCTTTGAGGTCAGCTTCATGAGGTCAGCTTCATGAGGTCAGCTTCATGAGGTCAGCTTCATGAGGTCAGCTTCATGAGGTCAGCTTCTCTCAGTCAGCTTCATGAGGTCAGCTTCATGAGGTCGTCACCTGGAATGGTTTTCTATTAACACGTGTGCCTCGTCAAGAGTCAATGTGTGGAATGACTTGCCTTCTGAATGTGTTTGAGAGCATCAGTTGTGTTGTTCGAGGTAGGGGTATTGCTCAGTGGAAAGCCCTATCTGACTGCTGCTGTAATCCATATTATGGCAAGAACCACTCAACTCAGTGAAGAGAGACGACTGTCCATCATCACTTTAAGAAATGAAGGCCAGTCGATCCGGAACATGTCAAGAACTCTGAATGTATCCTCAAGTGCAGTCGACACTGCTGGTGATGTATTCAGAGTTCAAGGCACCCTGAACCAGCATGGCCCCACAGCACTCTGCAGCAGCAGCTAAATATAAATCATATTCCAATTGTTGACACTTTTTTGTTCACTAGATAATTCCAATGTGTTGTTATAGTGTTGATGTCTTCAGTATTAATCTACAATGTAGAAAACATTTAAATAAATAA
>JAAKFY010000761.1:0-19000 GCA_011823955.1 Dissostichus mawsoni | reverse complement strand
TCGCTTCGCGTCGGGCCGAACCACGCCCCTTAGCTGTGATATAATGACCATATACCACGGCCTGTCGTGAGCTATTGCTTAAATATAACAGGAGTGAGTTATACAAAAATTCACTCCCCTCAAATTTGTCATTTCAAGATTCAAGGCTTTAATTGTCATTGTAATCTGAGTGTTTGATTAGGTGCTCCATCAGCTGATGGTGAACACACTTGGCTGATCAGCAGCTACTTAAACGCAGGTGTGTGAGTCACGTTTAATCACTTTGTGTGTGGCACTTGATGCGCAAACACACATCAAGTCCTCAACCAGCCAAAGTGACTCAACAAGCTCACCTGTCTGCTTCAAGGTACGCTTTGATTTTAAAGTTCAAAAGTTAGTGGTCTAACAATCTTGGATTGCTTTGAGGAACTTAGACATGAGCCAATCCTGTTTGTTAAGCAAAGTCAAGTCAACTTAAAAAAAAAAAAATGAATTCTGCTTTATTGATTGCATCGTTAAATGGGGATGTATAATGGTTGGCCATGGTAAACAGGATCTGTGTATGGACACCAGAGGTGGGGGACTCGAGTCACATGACTGGACTCGAGTAAGACTCTAGTCGCATATTTTTGAAATCATTCCACTTTCATCTTTAGGCATCAGCATCAATCATGGCCTTTTGTCTTTGGGAAATGTGATGAGTGCCTTGAAAGCAAGAAGAACTGCTATGTTCCGTACAAACACTCCAAGCTCACCCGTGACAAAATGACATTCCCAGAACAAATGACTATATCTTCACTTCTAAAAGGGGTACATTAATAATCTTTTTTCTCAAAGCAAGGTTACAACTGTGAGTTGGATGTAGAAGTGTCCGAATCAATATAGATGTTTTTATTTTAAAGTAAATTCAGATTGAACACAGTAAAAAAATGTAAATTATAGTGTCCGTCCAAAAAAATGTTTTTACTTATAGTGAAAACCACCCTTGAATGATGGGATGGTAGACTAAAAGCTTTAGGGATCCAAACTATAACATATAATAAGTACCCTGTTTCAAGATTGATGCAAAACAAGTGAAATTTGACCTTTTTAGAGAGATTTAGCAAAAAAAAGGAAAAACACTTCTGGGGTCATTTAGGTCAGTGGTTCTCAACTGGTGGGTCGCGACCCAAAAGTGGGTCACCACTTTAGTCACCCCCTGACAAAACGCTTTCTGCGACGAGTACGGAGACTCAGACCTGTGTCACGCGCACTGGCGTCTCAGTGGGATTTGGCTTTGGTGTTACGCGCACTAAGCAAAGCCCCATTTGAACCTTTGGATCAGGTTCCCCTTAAACTGTTATCAGCCAAAGTAGTACTACTTTTGGCTCTAACATCAGCGAAAAGGGTGAGTGATTTGTCTGCTCTCTCTTACCTCATTCACACCAACGCAACTCCGGTTCAAGCTCCGTGCTAGAGCTTTTCAGGTTCAGAACCGGCTCTTTTCACACCGCTCAGAGCCGACTGGTGCTGCGACATTGCGTCATCGTTTGCGTCATTACGTAACCGTTTGCGTGCCTGCTTCTTAAAGCCAAACCGCGCGGAAACCCCTCACAGCTCACACCGACAACAACAACAACGGCCGATTGTGTTGAAACGCTACTCGTTTTGGTTTTGGTAAAAACCAGCGGTTGCTATCTCTTTCTGCAATTGTTGGAGAATTGCTTTGGACCGCGTGCTCCCCTCCAGCTTCCTCTGTACCTCTTCGGAAGACCAGATTCCCAGTAGGTAGCTGGTCTCTTCAGTGGACCACTGCTGCTTGTTAAGTTTCTCCATCGTTGTGTACAAACTGGATAAAACGCGGGCTTTTTGTTGTTGTTCAGGAGTTCCGTTCTCAGCGCCTGTTTGTGCATTACAGAGAGCGCTCGATCGGGCAGCCTCTGTCTGCACAACGGCTGTCACACTGGCTGTGTGAGGCTGTGTCACAGGCGTATGTCTCCTCTGGGGTGGATCCCCCGGAAAACATCAATGCGCACTCCACCAGAGGAATTTCCTCCTCCACGGCTTTGCACGGAGGAATGTCAGTGGAAGACATTTGCACTGCTGCATCTTGGTCTTCCCCCTGTTCATTTATTCAATTTTATTTGAGGGATGTCTCCCATTCCTCTCTGATACACCCTGTACGGAGTGTCTTGTCAGAGTGAGTGACGTCAGGGACCCAGCTGTGCACCTCTCTCCTGCCTCTCGGCACGTGGAGAACGGCCCATTTTCCCTCTTATTAGAGGGATGTTTCCTTTTTTTCCTCTGACACATTTTGTACGGAGTGTCTTGTCAGAGTGAGTGATGTTAGGGATCCAGCTGTGCTCTCTCCTGCCTGTCTACACGCAGAGAGCTGTCCTTGTTCCCCCTCTTTTTGTCGCTGGGCAAAGTGTGACCTTCGTCTGTACTTTTTCACAGCGGCAGGCAGGCTTGGATTTTCGTCATTTTAGGGGCAAGGCCATTTGGCCTTTGGTGTCACACATTTTTTCAGGGCGCAAAGGCCACATGCCAGGGCACTAAGGCCATTGAGGGAAACATTTGGATTTGGAGCTTACGAATAAATAACTTCACTTTCTGATAAGAAAAACACACGAATGACATGGAAAACAAATCACTTTTTTAATATCAATAATGTCAAACATTATATCATATATGGCCTATGCCTCCTTAGTATTACCGTATATAAAATGAAATACTCTACTTTGAATAATTAGTGTTTGGTATTCTTTCCATCTACTACTTCTCCCGTTCACAAATCCAAAATCAAATCAAAAAATCTAAAATTCTATTAATATGTAACAAATATATTCCATTTCAGAGCAGAAGAAACAGCCTTCAAGGGTCAAACTCTGCACATACATCATTCAGCAGTGCACAGTGAAGCTCCAACATTCAACTGTATGAACAAGCAATACTTTGGAATGCAAAAGTGTGTGTGTGTGTGAGTCTCTTTGATCAACTCCTCACAGCTCCTCATATCTGTTCAGAAACTAGACAAAAGTTAAACATGTACAAACCACAGACTGTCTGTGTCATGGCGAATACAGTCGCTGCTTTAATTCTGTCTGTAGGACGTTGTTGTGAGTTTGGATGGAGGAGATACAGGTTAGTTTAGCCTGATCTGATCGAATGGAGATCGCTCCATTCAGAGAACACGCATTTTAAAAGTTTTTCGCCTGCCGTCTTGTCTGCACAATTGTTAAAGCATGGTTTTTACTAACCGTTATCAGTATTTAGTTACTTTGGCATCATTTTGAAACGTGTATTACAATTAAATCACGGTAAAATAGGTTAATTTTGTCGTAGTTGGTTTCCACCACAGTATTTACATGGATATAAGCCCCGCCCCTCCCCAGCGCGTCCTGTTTGAATGACAGGAGTAAACACAGCTGAAAGCCGCGGTGAAACTCCAGCGGTTTGAGCGATGAGAATATTCGCATCGCGTCCGTTGTGAACGCAGCATAATGCAGTTCAGAAACCACTGTTCTGACGCTTTTAAAGCAACTTCGAGATTTTAACAGTATCAGGGGCACACAGGCCATGGTGGCCGTAGGACGTACAATTATTTTCGGGGCTTCACGGCCAGAACGAGGGGCAATGACGGCATGGCCGTCATGGCCGCCGGTGAAAATCCTACCCTGGCGGCAGGGTTGTATTGTTCCCAGCCTTCGTCCCCTCATGGAAAATATTCATGTTATGCTATATTCCAGGTACTGTGATGCGCCATTCGCGAAGCCATATACGAAATAGAACTGAAGTCACCTACTGTAACTCCAGCTTCTATGAGTATAGGCTCTAAGGTTCGGGCCCCACTGGCTCCATGAATAGCTGAAGAAAAGTTGTTTGTGTGGGAGCAGATTGTCGGGTCTCCTTCCTATTTATACCGGAAGGGAGCCCGAGGGTGGGGCCCACCTCGTGGGTGGGCGTGGACTACAGTGTTTCAGTGCTGCGCGGGTGCGCAGGGGATTACCCAATGGCGATAGCCTTAGAGGGCTACGCCTATACTCATAGAAGCTGGAGTTACAGTAGGTAACCTCAGTTCCTGGGTCTACTACTGAAGATGTGTATTATAATTTGTATATGTGAGTGATAGTGAAAACACTGCTATGATGGCTATCACTCAACATAATTACATTTTTCTTGGGGTCTAAAATGAGAGTTGCACCTTCCTCGGTGGGGAGCAAGGACGGCCCGAGCACTCAATCCTGTAGCCGGTCCCCGGCAGCAGGATTCAAACCCCTTATTCCCTAACCCTAGTCTCTCCGGTGGTCCCTCAGAATCCACTGCCTGATACTCTCCCCCTCACTCTAATCCTAACCGTCAAACCCTTTCCAGGCCGTAACCCTAAAATGGACGCCCACGTGCTTATTCCTCTTGGTGCTTAAAAACTATATGGTAGGCCCACTTAAGAGAACAGGTGAATTGTAAATAAATACAGAGACAACATAACAATTCGGAATGGACATTTATTGGGGTCACAAAGGTCAAAAATAGGATTAAGAAAAAACTATGGGGACTTCCGGTTGGGCATGACGGAGTAGAGACGTGTGTAGTCCTGCACCCGCAAACTTTTGTGTTGTAACTTTTCTGAAGCCCGTAACTCTTCTTTAACTTACATTCAAGTGAACATTAATATTATTCCGCTCACAACGCCACCGTAGTATGCCATCCAAACCAGCGAAAAGCAACAAAAAAGAACAAAACGCCAGGACCGATAGCCCCGAGCTAGCTAGCAACAATCTCAGCATGGCGGACATAGCTAGCCTCCTTGAAGACCACCGTAGAGCTCTCTCTGCCGACTTTAAGTCTGCCATCTCAACTCTCGAAGCAAAGCTAGACTGAATCCAAGCGACTGTGTCAGACCACGGGGCAGACAATTGCTTCGCTCGAGTCCAATGCTAACTTGCAGGACGAACGCATGTTAGCCCTGGAGGCTACTTGTGCTACGCTAAAGGACAGCAATGCTAAACTGCTGGCCAAAGTCACTGATCTCGAGTCCCGCAGCCGGCGCAACAATATAAGAATTGTCGGTTTGCCAGAATCCATTGAGGGCCCTCATCCCTCGACATTCTTCCCGAAGCTGCTGATGGAGATCCTTGGCGAGGGCGTCCTTGATTCGCCGCCGGAGTGCGACAGGGCCCACCGCTCAGTCACCGACAAGCCCAAGCCGGGACAAAGGCCACGGCCGGTCATCATCCGCGTCCACAGGTACCAGCAGAAGCAAAACATTATTCGCGAGGCCCGGGCCAGGAGAGGCAAGCTACAATACCAAGGTACGCCTATCGCCATCTACGAGGACTACGCACCTGAAGTGATGGAACAGCGCTACAAATACAGAGAGGTGATGGCGGAGCTTTACAACCTAGGGCTCAAGCCAGCCCTGCTGTTCCCTGCGAGGCTTTCCATCGTATCGAAGGAGGGAGGTAAACATAAACTTCTATAGTTCCGCTTGACCAAACAGGCTTTATGATAGGGAGACACTCTTTCTTCAATACCAGGAGGCTACTTAATGTTATTTTCTCGCCCCCGTCCAATGTCCCCGAAGTCATAGTTTCACTCGATGCGGAAAAAGCTTTTGATAGGGTGGAGTGGAGATATTTGTTCTTCATTTTAGAAAAATTTGGCTTTGACTCAAAATTTATTTCTTGGATTAAGCTTTTATACGCCTCCCCTTCTGCATCGGTAAACACAAATGGCATTCAATCGTCTGCCTTTCCTCTCCAACGTGGGACACGCCAGGGCTGCCCGCTTTCTCCCCTATTGTTTAATTTAGCCATCGAGCCTCTAGCTATATGGCTCAGAGGCCACAATGGGTTTGAGGGCATTACTCGCCATGGTATATAGTTCACAAACTTTCCCTTTACGCGGATGACCTTCTCCTATACGTCTCCAATCCTGTGTCCTCTCTCCCTCCTATATTGTCAATCCTTGAGCAGTTTGGTCATTTATCAGGCTACAAATTAAATCTCCAAAAGAGCGAACAATTTTTTGTGAACCAACTGGCGAAGACACTCCCCCCAACCGTTTTTCCCTTTAATATTGCATCAGACGGCTTCAGATACTTGGGGGTGTCCATCACCGGCTCCTTTAAAGATCTGTTACCCAAAAATGTTCAACGACTCTTAGCTAAATGCAAATCGGATCTATCTAGGTGGTCTTCCCTTCCCTTATCGCTTGTTGGCCGTGTCAATCTTATTAAAATGGTAATTCTGCCGAAATTCTTATCTCTTCCAGCATATCCCAATTTGCATCAATAAATCTTTTTTCACCAGTCTTGACAGTCAACTAAATGCGTTCATTTGGGATGATAAACCCGCCCGTCTTAAAAAATCAATTATTCAGCTCCCCAAGTCGGAGGGTGGTTTTGCACTCCCGAACTTCCGTCACTACTACTGGGCCTCTAATATTAACCGACTCCTTTACTGGACTGGCCCCAAGACTCCTAACTCCAGCCCACCATGGGTTCTAAAGGAATCTGTATAACCTGTTAGGTATAATTATTAACCTTGGCCCAAACATACCTTAGGCGCCAATAGTCTGTGTAAAATGTATGCTTATGAAACCAGGGCAATAAGGTCTCCTGAGGGTATTATTTTGTTTGCTGTGCTCAATGGTGTGTGCGTTGACTTAGGAATGTAGTGGATCCAGTCGCCCCCCGTTTTTTATGGCCGGATAGGAGGGAGGGGGGTCGCAGGAGAAAGGTAATAAAACTGATACCATTGAGTCTATGCAGAGATTGTACTGAGAGAAATGAAGATAAGGATTGGTACCTCACCCCCGTTCAACCCAGAATTGTTTGTTGAGGGCTGCCATAAAAGATGGCCTGGGGCTGACCGGTGGCGCAGGAGATCCAAACTCCCCACGGTTATGGCTGACTCACTCTGATTCGCCCAGGAGTGAGTCCACCAATGGATGAACACCTAGGGAGGAGCAACCGACACAACTCCTCCCACAGAACTCCTCTGCATTTGTGTGCATAAATATTGTGAATTCTGTACCAGCGGGCGCCTCTGTTTGTTTGACTGTCTGATACGTACAGCGCACGGTGGAAGAACCCAGGCCCGAAGTACTTCGTTATATTGTACTGTTGTTTTCTACGATTAAATCAGTTTATTGTTAATCTCATATCTCGGTGTCTGAGCCCTTCCTTTCATAGCAGACCACTCATCAAACGAACGGCGCGGAGCGGGCTTGAACCTTCAACCACTCAGAGGGGTGGTGCTCCAAAATCCAACAATTTGGTGACCAACCGACGTGATGAGTAGGGTCTCATAGAAGGAACACCGGCAGCCAGCGGACGAACGGTCCAGGGAAGACACCTCGAATACCTCTGACAACTAAACCAGGGCCCCACAACTGAAAGGTGAGCAGATACCTGTTATTATCAAAATCTGTGATTGGCTATACTACAACATTTTAGAGTTGTCAGCGGCATTTTTCAGTGTTTTAGTCTTACGGTAGAGAGAACAGTACTACAGAATAACACTTTCCAGTCTCAAAGAGGAGCTGCAGTTGTGTTATATGTGGGGTATTTCAAGAGGAGAAACGCAACTTTCAAAATCAATTTGAAATGACCGGATCTCGCAAACTCTTGCTGTGGGGTTAATCTAGAAGACTAAACGTGACGATAAAGAGATTCTGTAGACTGGGTTTCGACTCCTTGCCGAAAGCCACATCCTCGGAAGAGGGTGTCGAAGCGCTTTTGGAAGTCTCTCCATCTGTTGAAATATACATCGCACTATAAAAGTCAACTAGACTGTACGGGGAATATGATTAATTGTGTAACGAGATTGCAGTGGTTTTAGAATGAGTAAAGGAATCCCAGCTGCAATCATCGTCCGAGATTTCAGTGGTTTTAACGAGTAAAGGAAGTCCAGCTGAAATACTCTGAGAAATAAGGTGACACACACAGTAATTCTTAGACGAATTCTGGGGCTGGGGCGCGCCGACTAACGTACACAGGCAATCCTTAGACGGATCTGGGGTTACGTTAGATATATTTATTTTGAGTGTGATTAATTGTGTAACGAGATTTCAGTGGTTTTAAAACGAGTAAAGGAATCCCAGCTGCAATCGTCGTCCGAGATTTCAGTGGTTATAGAACGAGTAAAGGAAGTCCAGCTGAAATACTCTGAGAAATAAGGTGACACACACAGTAATTCTTAGACGGATCTGGGGTTACGTTAGATATATTTATTTTGAGTGTGATGAAGTGTGGCTTGATATTGAGTAAGAAAAAGGTTGATAGGCGCTGTGAGAATGGGTCTGCAGAGAGAATTTCGCCTTGATGCCAACTGTCTGTTATCAGCCTGCAGCCAGGGAGGAGAAATCAGCAGAGCTGCCTGCACTGAGTGTGTGTGTGTGTGTGAGGAAGTCCGTGGATTGGTCAATTTGGACCAATCAGCGGGGACTTAACGTAACGGCTAAGCGGTCCTACGACGCTGGTTATCAACTCGGTAAATCAAGCCAGGGTTTCTCTCTCCAGCTGAGAGCGCGTTCACGTGAAAGGGACAAGTGTACTAACAGCGCAGCGTCATACTTCATTAATGAAAAGTAAACTAATACTAGACAAATATGAACTTTAAACATCCATGACTTAAACATATAATCCAGGATACAAGCCACATAGTTGCACCTGCAAGGTGAATATAGAACAACTGGTTAAAAAATAAATAAACTACCAAGTGTTTGAAAGCGTACAACAGTGTTATGTTATCACTGCTGCCCATCTAAGACACGAGTGGATATGACTTTAATTAGCCTACATTTGAGTTGAGTGTTTCGTCAACCTAATGTGTTGCTTAAAATAATACTCCTGCATACAGTAGGCTATGTGACAATGTAAGTGTTGCACGGTCAGATACGGCTCGAGAAGCTGACTCAGACAAGGAAATATATGATATATTATGATCAATGATGTGATATGAATGATAAGTGCGACACGTCGGCGTCTTCTCTTCATACGGCAGTTTAAAGTAAAATTTCCTTTATCCTGTAATATGACTGGATAGATTTAAACTCCGCACACTGAGCTCTGAGCAGGCGGTGTTTTCACTGAGTTGATCTCTTTTCTATAGACGCCGGAGGCAGGCAGCGTCAGGTAAAACAAGTTATTTAGCCTTCCCAAACCTGAGCTTTACGCGCCGCCTATGGAGCAAAGGTTATTGTAGACTGGGTTTCGACTCCATGCCTTGGGCCGCATCCTCGTAAGAGGCTGCAGAAGCGCTCTTGAGAGTCTCCGTAACTGGTTGAAATACCCTCGCACCGAAAATTATCAGACTGTATACCGGTGGGAATAAAACTACAATAATTAGTAAATTATAGTACACAGAAGTACCTGGTATTTTTTATAAGAAACTAAAACCTTTAGGAGAAGCAGATACGAACGAAGTCAAAATGGAAGGAGAATTTGAATGTGAAGAGAGAGAATAGAAATGGAAGGAGATTTGAATGTGAAGAGAGAGAATAGAAAGGGAAGAGACGGAAAGATTGGAGAGAGAGAGAATAGAAAGGGAACAGTGGGGACAAGCAGAGAGATTGATACTTAGCGGACTTAAGCCCGGAGATCATAAAAAGGCGAGCAGAGATCTCCGTTTCTTACACGATCAGATGATCGCAGAGAATAGAGTAGAGGGTGACGAGGCAATAAGTCTCCTAGCCACAGCACTCAATACATACGAGCGACAGTTGGTTCAGAAATTAGAAACTCTCAACAAGCAGAAGGCAGGTTTTATCAGGGCTTCTATTAACAAAGAAAAGGAGCTAGTTGACAAGCTAAGGAGAATAGGCCATAACGCAGCCTTAGTTATGAATGGAGTGGCAGTAGCCTGCCCTCTGAGCAAAACTCCCGCCAAAAATCTGCCCGCCATAGCAGCCCCACCCAGTCCTGCACCAGCCCCTCCCACAGAAGTGATAGAGCCAGTCAGGAAGGAGAAGCCATATGGTGGGCCCCTCCCAGACATCCCAGAGGGCGGTCTCCTCCTCTATCCAGATTTATGCAACCCCTTTAAGACCCGACCCCCTCCCTATACGCTTCCCTCCACCTCTAACCCCCCCTCACCCAGTTCCCCTCATGACATTAAAAGAACACCTGTATCAACACATACCCCTACAGATGAAGAAATACTTGACTTTGTTGCAAAACGCGTCAAATTTTTTAGGACTATGAGAAGATGAAACCTCTGCCTCTGACAGAGAAGACACGGCAAGTCAAGACGGCACAGGGGACTCCACCTTCCTCTGAAACAGGTTGATATAGCCGGTGTCGGACTTTGTTTATGAACACATTAACTGAGGGACAGGTTTCTCCCCATTTGAGCTGACCCACGGCCATCAGTTTCCGGGTCCTGGAGCATTAGCAGTAGGGAAAGAAGTAGAAGAGATGGATAGCAAACCATACTACCAGCAACTTAAGGGCTTGGTATGAGATTTCTCCACCCAGGTTGCTGACGCCAAAGGGGGACCGGAGAAGCACGAGGCTAACACCGCAGAATTCATCTGGCTGAAGGTCATCCGTCCGAAGTGGCTCAACCCAAGGTTCACCGGCCCGCACAGAGTGACTCAGAGGACATCACATGCAGTTCGCCTCGAAGGAAAGGGGGAAACGTGGTATCATTGGAGCCAGTGCGCCGTTGGAAAACCTCCAGCAAGGACGTTAGACGACATCAGAACTGACATCGCTGCAGCAGGACGAGAGAACGACACATCTGACGACGACAGCCCAGCAGAAGCAACGACCCACACAACAGATGACAAGGACAAAGACACAGAGGTAACAACAGGCGATCTTGGAAAGGAGATTACGGCCGGCGAGGAGGCGGACACGAGTCTACGGGACCCGACCCCTGAAACACACGACTCCATATAGGACCTGACTTTTTTACTCCCACCTTTAGGGGCACTTTCCAATAAGTAGCAGCATTTGTATGCCCACCTATAGGGCCTCTTTCTAATAAGAGTAGTAGGTTATATATAACGAGAGGTTAGCCTATATTAAGCGCAGTGAAAGTCTCCCCAATTACTGAACCTTATATTTAACAGGTTCTGGGAGCACAGTATTTACCATTACAGGGTACTATTTTACACCCCTTTTAAAGAATCTCCTTAGGAGATTTTAGCATTGTGTTCAGAGGAACCTAATTACAATAACACGGACCACTGATTAAAGGTGCTGTTATGCACATGTTTTTGAGTGGCAAGTGACAATAAAGAGGAGATATGGGTGAATTGAAGTGGTGTCTTAGTAGTGTGCAGGGAAGATAAAAGAAGCAAACAGGATGTTGTGCCAGATAATAGCATGTTGAGTGTTATTAAAAGGTATACATAGGAAGAGGCACAGGAATAGTTTGACATATTGCTTAGTTCAACAGTTGCATCTGGTTTGTTTAATCTGTACTGTGATGGGAACTTCTGAAGCAAAGTCTGTTGCAACACAACACAATAATGACAGACTGTGGATTACACTTCCTTATTGTTTGTTGGTGTACTCTGCTAGTGGGAATCGTGGTTTACTTGGGACACTGTTTGTATCTTAAACACCATTCTTAGTTATATGGCCCATTAGCGAATAGCCTTATTATTTGATTGGGTGTTAATTCCTTGTGTCCTAGTAAATCTCCTATTATTAATAACAGAAATAATGTGTGTTCACCCTTGCCTTTATTTTTGTTTTAATGATTCCATTGACCACCCAGACTCCATTCCCCCGCCAGAGGAGTCCGTAACTAGGGTAAAACGGGCCAAACATGAGGTAGTTGTTACCAAAATGTCTCCTAAACAAACCTTCACTTTCCAAGCAGGTAGTGATGGAATAATGTAGACAGGATCAACTATGTACATTACAATGTGCTCCGTTTAGCTAATCTCACTAGGGACGCTGTAGAAGGACTCGCTGAACAGCTGGGGCCGACTTCCCTTATGGCAGTTCAGAATAGAATGGCCCTTGACATGCTGTTAGCCGAGAAAGGAGGTGTGTGTTCAATGTTTGGTGATATGTGTTGTATTTTCATTCCAAACAATACGGCTCCGGACGGTTCCGTCACAAAGGCTTTAGAAGGCCTTCGCACACTATCCATAACTATGCATGAACAATCAGGGATACACAACCCCTTGGAGGAATGGTTTACAAACATGTTTGGTCAATGGAAAGGTTTAATAATGTCTTTTTTGATTTCTATAGCTACTTTTATTGCCATTTTAGTAACATGTGGTTGTTGTTGTGTGCCTTTGTATCCGCTCATTGTGTGTTAGATTCATCAGTTCCACCATTGAAGGAAAAGCTGTCCCTCCGTACCAAATGCCCTTGTTGGCTTATGCATTGGAGGGAGAGGACAGTACGATGGCTCAGCAGACAAGGATGCAGTTTTAACATGCTTTGGTCTCCCTCCACTGTCATAAGAGGTTGTTCTGGTGGGCAGTCCCCAAAGGTTTAAGGTACTCTAAATCCCAGCTTCTGATGGATTTATATAATGTTGGGGGACAGACGCAGTAGAAAAGAATGACAGTGGTTATGTTTCGAATGCTTTGTGTGAATTGATCTCTTGAGGTGAGATCAAAAGGGGGATTAAAGGAATCTGTATAACCTGTTAGGTATAATTATTAACCTTGGCCCAAACATACTTTAGGCGCCAATAGTCTGTGTAAAATGTATGCTTAGGAAACCAGGGCAAAAAGGTCTCCTGAGGGTATTATTTTGTTTGCTGGGCTCAATGGTGTGTGCATTGACTTAGGAATGTAGTGGATCCAGTTACCCCCGTTGTTTATGGCCGGATAGGAGGGAGGGGGGCGCAGGAGAAAGGTAATAAAACTGATGCCATTGAGTCTATGCAGAGGTTGTAACCTCACCCCCTGTTCAACCCAGAATTGTTGTTGAGGGCTGCCATAAAAGATGGCCTGGGACTGACCGGCGGCACAGGAGATCCAAACTCCCCGGTTATGGCTGACTCACTCTGATTCGCCCAGGAGTGAGTCCACCAATGGATGAACACCTAGGGAGGAGCAACCGACACAACTCCTCCCACAGAACTCCTCTGCATTTGTGTGCATAAATATTGTGAATTCTGTACCAGCGGGCGCCTCTGTTCGGTCTGACTGTCTGATACGTACAGCGCACGGTGGAAGAGCGGAGGCCCGAAGTACTTCGTTATATTAGTACTTCGTTATATTAGTACTGTTGTTTTCTACCATTAAAACAGCTTATTGTTAATCTCATATCTCTGTGTCTGAGCCCTTCCTTTCATAGCAGACCACTCATCAAACGAACGGCGCGGAGCGGGCTTGAACCTTCAACCACCCAGAGGGGTGGTGCTCCAAAATCCAACATGACCTATGGTAGTGACAGCTAGAAAGCATACGTATTGTGTAAATGTGACGTCACGTTCTCGTTCTAACTCTCGTTGTAATCGGCGCGGCTCGGAAGCGCTCGGAAAGGGTCGGGGTGGGCGGGACGCGGGATATAAATCAAATTACAGACTGGATTCAAATTAGGATCTCCAAATGTGTTGATGTTGAATGTTTGTGATAAACTGAAGGATAAAGTGTTCCTTTATGTGTTGAGAAAATCCCCTCCTTCTTAAACCAAGTAAAGTGTGTAAAAAGCCTCTTGGATTAGCTGTAAAATGCACCGCCACAAAGCTGAAAACAGCTGTTTTTCTGAGGAACTCTTGAAAAGTTTACGTTTGAAAGATACGTGGTTCTCACAGGACAGAGACAAAGCTACACATATATGATGATATTATCTTGAAAAGTTTACTTTTGAAAGATACGTGGTTCTCACAGGACAGAGACAAAGCTACACCATCTTGGGACTTTTACTGCAACAACGTTGACTTGCCTGTGATTACAAAATAAACCAGTGTTGGTGATCTACAGTAGGTGTTGTCATTCTTCTTTCAACAGCAAGACCGCTATGAGCGGGGGATGGGAGGATATTTGCATGTGTGCAAACCTCCCGACATTCCGATGGTCAGTTTAAACAAAGAGTTTACCGCAGATTACCGCGGGGGGGTTGCGCTTGGTAAACACACAAATAGACATAGTTTCATGCAGGGTGAATTGCCCTAATGTGGGACATGTTTTGCATTTCAGACTTCGGGAATATATTGCGATATGAAGCCAATACAATAAATCAAAATCCAGTACCATTCTGAAAACTCTTAGTGCCAAGTTGTCTCAGACAATCTGCATGTCCTAATGTGGGACAGTTCTGTGCAAAATGTGGGACACTGAAAAGTCTATGTTAAAAAGCCTCAGTCACCTTAATTCATGTAATAAAAACATCTCAGGTCAGTAACACTCAAAGCTAAATGTGCAATACCATGTTCAGCCATGTTACTCTTTATAAAGTTATTGTTGTTACAACAGAAGATGTTTTTCTTTAAATTGAATTTAAATGCATCAATCCGGTGCACTTTGAGGGCAACATTAAGAGATTTATGGATACAGCTCTCAACATATGAAATAATAATATATTATATAATATAGAGTAAATGAATATTTTAGTTTTCACTTCATACAAAATTGCATGAAATTATAAGCTGTTTTGTTTTGTTTTAATTTTGTTGTATGTATGTTTGGTGTGATTGAGGACCCCAGGAAGAATAGCCAAAAAAACACGTTCACAGATAGGATTATTTTGTATTTTTATTAAATTTGACAATATCAGCGGCGGGGTGGTTTCTCCTGAAAGTGATTTCGCAGAGCGCTCTGTGAAACTGCGATGCCAATGCTTGCAAACGTTTCTTGGATTTCTCTTGTTGATTTTCCATTTGCTCGCATGACACGAATCTCCTCGGACCTCTCTCTGTTGATGCAGCATTTCTCGAGCCGGCTGCATTCCACAAACCGGTTTTAAGTAGCCGACAAAATGTGGGTGTGGCTGGCTGTCTGTAGACGCACCAATAGGAAAAATAGGTGGCCATCAAGGTGCTTGACACAATGTACGATTCACAGATAAATAGAGCGCATAACTCGCTTTTGGCACAGCGTCTCAGACTCTTTTGTGAATCAAGGAAGAACGCACGTAAGCTCTTTTTTTTTGTCAGAGAATGGATTCGAGCAATTTCTACGAGACCCGGAGAAAACGTCTTGCACAGGTAAGCTGACAGATTGTAAATAACCTACTGTACTATACTCTGACCTTTAGACCTACTGTACTGTAGGCCTATGTGTGATTATTTGTTAATTTCACTTGTGCTTATGTCATATTCTTTATTCCCAATTCCGGTAGACAGCCCCGCAGGTCGCAGCAAAGAATGTCAAGCCGTCTAAACCTCCTGCGGCAAAAAAACAAGCAACAAGCAAAGTCAGACTTGTTAAAAAGAAAGCGGTACGTACTATTGTGTGTATGTCTGTGTGTGTGTATAAGTACATAATAAGTCTAAATAAATAGGTAATTAGATAGTGTTGGATTTTGGAGCACCACCCCTCTGAGTGGTTGAAGGTTCAAGCCCGCTCCGCGCCGTTCATTTGATGAGTGGTCTGCTATGAAAGGAAGGGCTCAGACACAGAGATATGAGATTAACAATAAGCTGATTTAATGGTAGAAAACAACAGTACAATATAACGAAGTACTTCGGGCCCTGGTTCTTCCACCGTGCGATGTACGTATCAGACAGTCAGACAGAACAGAGGCCCCGAGGGTACCGAATTCACAACATTTATGCACACAAATGGAGAGGAGTTCTGTGGGAGGAGTTGTGTCGGTTGCTCCTCCCTAGGTGTTCATCCATTGGTGGACTCACTCCTGGGCGAATCAGAGTGAGTCAGCCATAGCCGTGGGAAGTTTGGATCTCCTGCGCCGCCGATCAGTCCCAGGTCATCTTTTATGGCAGCCATACAATGAACAATTCTGGGTTGAACGGGGGTGAGGTACCAATTCCTTATCTTCGTTTATCCTCAGCACCTGGCCGTACCACTCCGTATCCCAATCTTTCTCTCAGTACAATCTCTGCATAGACTCAATGGTGTCAGTTTTATTACCTTTCTCCTGCAACCCCCCCCTGCTCCCATCACACATTAAAAACCCGGGGGGGCGACTGGATCCACTACATTCCTAAGTCAACGCACACACAATTGAGCACAGCAAACAAAATAATACCATCAGGAGACCTTTTTGCCCTAGTTTCATAAGCATACATTTTACACAGACTATTGGCGCCTAAGGTATGTTTGGGCCAAGGTTATAATTATATTTAACAGATTATGCAGGTTACTTTAATCCCCCTTTTGATATCACCTCAAGAGATCAATTCACACAAAGCATTCGAAACATAACCACTGTCATTCTTTTCTACTGCGTCTGTCCCCCAACATTATATAAACCCATCAGAAGCTGGGATTTAGAGTACCTTAAACCTTTGGGGACTGCCCACCAGAACAACCTCTTATGACAGTGGAGGGAGACCAAAGTATGTTAAAACTGCGTCCTTGTCTGCTGAGCCATCATACTGTCCTTACCTTCCGATGCATAAGCCAACAAGGGCATTTGGTACGGAGGGACAGTTTTTCCTTCAATGGTGGAACTGATGAATCTAACACACAATGAGCGGATACAAGGCACACAACAACAACCACATGTTACTAAAATGGCAATAAAAGTAGCTATAGAAATCAAAAAAGACATTATTAAACCTTTCCATTGACCAAACATGTTTGTAAACCATTCCTCCAAGGGGTTGTGCATCCCTGATTGTTCATGCATAGTCATGGATAGTGTGCGAAGGCCTTCTAAAGCCTTTGTGACGGAACCGTCCGGAGCCGTATTGTTTGGAATGAAAGTACAACACATATCCCAAACATTGAACACACACCTCCTTTCTCAGCTAACAGCATGTCAAGGGCCATTCTAACTGAACTGCCATAAGGGAAGTCGGCCCCAGCTGTTCAGCGAGTCCTTCTACAACGTCCCTAGTGAGATTAGCTAAACGGAGCACATTGTAATGTACATAGTTGATCCTGTCTACATTCTTGTTAGGGGTGATGGGGAAGATAGCTGCGAGGAAGGGAATATTCTCAAAACCTGAGGCAACTTGATCAGCAAGTTTATACTCATTGGGAACACCCCGTGGCACCCCTATGGAGTCCATGTAAGTGGGAGAGTTGGCAGATAAATCAAAGGGGCCTGGGGCGTAGCGCTTGGACAACACGTGTCCCCTACGTCGAGTGATTAGGCTGATGTTGAGGGAGGCTTTAGGGTCCGTGTGCACCAGTTTTTCGCCTCGTAACATTAGGGGTGCATGGAGGCGCACCATAGCACACAACCCCACAGATAGTTCGGGGATACGGGTGAACAGGCGGTGGCCCCCACAATAATAGTAGAGACCAGCCCTGGCCCAATGTCCTATACTAGTACCAGACACGGTGTGGTTACACCAATCCGCAGAGATATTTCCTAGGTCAAAACGCGGAGATTTTTGGACCATGGCGAAACATGTGTACCCACCGGCGCCTCTGTTAGGCGTGAATAGGCCTGTCCTAGTACCATTGTCAATTGGAGGGAAAACCTTGGCCAGGGTGGTGCAGTTAGGAGGACTAGCCATCTTGGTCAGTTGTAACATACAGTTGTAACCCCAGGTATCTGTGGAAAACAGGGGCGCAGGGTCAGTGACTAATTGCGGGCGGGCTGTAGCACAGGCTAGGCAATCCCCTGCCATTTGTTCTTGGGCTGTTCGGACAACCCATTTTAGCCATAAATTGTCATCTATGTATCCTGTGGCCATTTGGATGATGTCTAGGGTTGAAGTTGGCTATAATCCCCCGTACATTTATCCGTACATGTGACTTTAGACAAGTATTTAACATTAGATGCTCCATGAAGACGGTTTCGCTCTCTCTTTGGTATAACTTTAATTTCGAAGAGGCCTTGTGGCGAACCCTTTCCTGCATGTACCGCGAGGACATAAAGTCCAGCATCGGAGAGCACGAACTTCTTTAGCGTTATGAGCACCGGATTACAAAACCTGGCGGAGCACGGGACGTCTGGGTTTCTCCTGACCACGTTCATTCTATATTTGAGGGATCTAACAATTGCCGCCGATCGGTAAGATGGCGTGTATCCCCAGTCATCAGGACCCGAATTTGCTAGGACACCGGACCAGGACTCGCAGGCACAACCGTAGGTGTATGTGACGGACAGATAGGGGTCGCCTTTGGCAAATGCACTGCCTCTGTAAGTGTAAGGATCGCCTTTGACCCTATCTGTGACGCTTCTGTTACATACCGCAGGGGCGAAGCAGACGTATTTGGCTAGGTAGGAATATGTCCTGTCGAGGTTTCTGCAGGGGGCAATTTTGCACAGGTCGATTTGTATTATTCCATCGCTACCTGCTTGGAAAGTGAAGGTTTATTTAGGAGGCATTTTGGTAACTTTTACCTTATATTTGGCCCGTTTGACCCTAGTTACGGACTCCTCTGGCGGGGGAATGGAGTCTGGGTGGTCAATGGAATCAGTCAAAACAAAAATAACAGTAACGGCGATGATCGTGACCAGGGATATCCCTACCAACCATCTCCAACTCCCATACATGGTTAGGTTGTTATTTTCAATGTAACACAACAACAAGGGTTATTTCTGTTATTAATAATAGGAGATTTACTAGGACGCAAGGAATTAACACCCAATCAAATAATAAGGCTATTCGCTAATAGGCCATAAAACTAAGGATGGTGTTCAAGATACAAACAGTGTCCCAAGTAAACCACGATTCCCACTAGCAGAGTACACCAACAAACAATAAGGAAGTGTAATCCGCAGTCTGTCATTATTGAGTACCTTTAATCAGTGGTCCGTGTTATTGTAATTAGGTTCTTCTGAACACAATGCTAAAATCTCCTAAGGAGATTCTTTAAAACAAGGGTGTAAAATAGTACCCTGTAATGGTAAATACTGTGCTCCCAGAACCTGTTAAATAGAAGGTTCAGTAAAACCTGTTAAAGAGCAACTTGCAGGTTTTTTTTTTACTACATTTATGCTCAACCTTGCCTGAAAATTACAATTACAAATGTT